>VFFE01007257.1:2782997-2885132 GCA_008921705.1 Burhinus oedicnemus
TTTTTTCGTTTGTTTGGGTTTTTTGTGTTTTGGTTTTTTTTTTTTCCCAGGTAGGAAGAGCTTCAACACAATACTGTAACGTAGTTAAACATCACAGCTTTAGATTTTGGCTACAGCAGATATCTGAACCTTATTTAAGGTATCATAGATTTTCTTATATGTACAGATACAGACATGGTACATATGCAATGTATAGCTATATGGTAAACTGACAGCATGAGAAAACAAAGATTTCATGGTATGAATCTAGGATTAGCTATGGGTAAATTGACACAAATATTCACAGGTTTTTGGCAGGAAAGAACATTGGCATTAGATTGCATTCAGATAATAATGTTGATGGTAATAAGGGGAAGAATTTGAAAGTATGTGAAGAAAAATGTTTAACATCTTAAATACTACTTTTAATGTGGAAAAATCTCTGCTTTTAAAAAGTTTTTAGAAATTTGTGAATGGACTGAATAACTTTTAAATGAGTTTGACCCAAACCAAACCCATACATTTTGGTTTCTGAATTTAAAACAAACAAACAAACAAACAAATTCATCCATTTTGTTTTAAGCTTGACCTCTAAGTAGTAAGTCTACTCTTTTCATATTTTTCACCTGTGATATGTTTCAGTGTTTCCAAAAGAGCACCGGAACACCCATACTCACAATCTGGTAGTCAGTATACACAGTGTGACATATTACATGTATTGTAGGTTGATTTTCAAAACAGAGCTATCCTGGAAATACTGTAGAGCAGCAGTTCTTAAGCAGAACACTTGCTAAGTTTTAGGGACATAATGGTACCTGCAACTTACTCTTAAATTTTATTACACCTGCTAAACTATAATAAAAGCTAGAATATGTTAAATCCCTTTTTAATAATTTTTCTTGTGTGAGCAGAATGCACAACAGAGAATGACAGTTTGAACATGTGCCAGTATAAGCATATGGGGTGTTAGTGGTGGGAACTTAAAAAGCTTTAGGCAGCTTCATTTCTCCAAGAATGATGCACAGAAAATCAGTTTTCTCCTTGAGGATGAACTTTGAAAAGTAATAGAGAGGCAGACATTTTCCAACACAATACTCCTCTAACACTGTAGCTCCCCAAATTAATATTTGAGTCAGAATAATGGAACTCAATAAAATTAGCTCATACTACCTATACTTTCTTACCTCTGGGTAAAAATGATTGTTTCTTATTTGTGTCTTCTTTCTAGTCCCTACTGCTAATACACCAATTTTTCTTCTGCAGTCCTCTAATATACCAAACAGACTCTTCTAGTAACTTATTTAACAGAACAGGATCTTGTAGCTCTCTCAGCTTTCTAATGATTTTGCTTTTTGTTAACACCTGAGTCCCTAAACCTCTTTTTTCGACTTTTCAATTATAACAGCAATTTAATGAATGCTTGCCTCATAAAGCATAGTATGTGACTATGTTCTAATATAACCTGTTGTGAGTGTGAGGAGGTAGATGGGAGGGATATTGATTCATGGGGATTTGTGAATCAGATATCTCAAGCAGAGCAGTTCAAGAGAAGACACTCATCTTCGCTGCCAGTTCAAGGCTGCTGATCCTCATGCCTGTCCCCAGTGAGTTCAATAGCAAAGTTGTCACTGTCTTCAACTACTGCAAAGATAGTGTACTCTTGCAAAAGCAATTATAACCTTGCTCAGAAATGTCCATCTTTCTGTTCACTCTACTGTTGCACAGGAGAAAGGTAATGAACCAATAAACTCTGGCCTGTCTGAAGTCACTGGCAAAATCCACTGGTGTTGGTTGGTCTGGGATTTTTTTTTTTAGTCAGCTCTCCTTAGTGTATAAAAGTTTGTACATGAATTTCTATAGAAAATCACACCATCTGTCTCAGCCATATTAGTTACAGAATGCAGTATAACTGATTAATAGTATTTTATTTTTATGTAAGGGTTTTTATCCAGTTTCTTTCAAATACCACATACATATTGTCAACCTGTGCACTGCTCTTTGTGTTTCAGTGTTCATAAGTAAGTTTTGACATGGTCTTGATCTTTTAAAAGTTGACTGCAACTGGTATCATCCAGTTCTTGGAAGGAAATCAGCCGTAATTTACCTTTACTAATCACTTTACATACTGTTTCAGCTACAGCGGGTTAATGCGGTGGATGTACACGTTATTAATTATAAAACTGGAGAACATCCTCCAGCTGAAATTAATTAATTATGTTCTTTAGGGTGGGAGAAGTCTAGTGTGGCATTTGAGATGTAGGGTCGTGAATCCCTGCATCGGTTTTATAGTTGATTGTATTAGATGTGACAAGCTTTGCACTGAAGCTAGAGTTTTGTTCACACAATAATGATACTGCTCTTCTCCTATTTTTGGTGCAACTTACCAAAAATAAGAGTCTTTTCAACCATTTTTATCATTATTTGTTGGTGTGTCTGGACTTTCCTTTTGTAATTATAGTGTACTTCTGAATCCTTTTCACAGCAATTCTGCAACAAAACCCCTTATTAATGTTTTTTACTTAATATTAATAGTTCACACATGAAGTCAAATGTGCACTCCCAGGCCAATTACTGTTATTTTGTAGTTTCCAATGCATGCTGATCCTCGTTGCCAAATACTTGTACCTGTATGGAGTTCTTTCACATCCCAGGAACCTGTGTGATTGTAAAGAGCCAACAAGGTAATGTATTACTCAAAGTGACAAAGGTCTGTTAAGGCGGTAAGTAATGCTTAGCAGAATGGTCTAAAGCTTTAGGACTACAGTGTTGCAAACAGAAAATGAAAAAAATTAAGAGTAGGAAAAGCTTCTTTTCCCAAATATCCCTCTAAAATAAACCAATCAAAACACGAAGATATAAAAGCATGTATTTTTTTTCACGATGAAACAAATTGAGAAAAAGTATCACGTTTGCTCACTTACTTTAAACAATTAAACGCAGCATCTTAGGGCTTTTCTCTGTAGATTTTGCTTTTTTCTAATCCTTCTGATTTAGAAGCCAACACAGCTAAAATACAGTAGGAAAAGACGTATAATTAGGATTTAAGAATGTAATGGTACGAAACCAAAAATAGTGCATTCTACTAAATTTAAAGGAATGAGTTATACTTGTATAACACCTTTACACTGGAGCTATATGAGAGGTTGTTCCAGTCTAATTATCCTAGTATAAAATTGCACTCTAATCAAAAAGTTAGGGCAAAAAGCAGTGTGCAGACAAGGCTGGTATTTCAACGAGCTGGGCTATTTTTCTGTCAGCCACTATACCCAAACATCAAACAAAACCTAAGCAATTATATACACTAATCCTTCCCAATGTGAAGTTGCAGCCCAATGTGAATTCAAAAGCACCAAGTTGCAAATCCTTCAAAAAGAGCATTTACAACTTATAATGGAAACTCCAACAGAGCTCTAACTGTAATAGTGCGACTACTGCAGCGATTATTCTTTATTGCCATGGCATTTACTGCTGAAATAGTGGTGGGCAGATCCTAACATTCTCAAAATTAATGTGCAGTAACATCCTCATGTGAGATATTGCCCAAGGTATGGTGTTTTGAAATGTAATATATCAAAATGATGATACTTCTTCATTTAAGTTGTTCTGGTCACTCACTTCATACAATTGCCACTTCAAAGGTACTTTTCATAATTTCAGAATAAATATATATGAAATAGGAGAATCTGAAAAGCATTTGGATTCTGACTAGTATTAATGAGGACTTGGAAAATGCCAACCTATCTCCAGTAGAGCAGCTTTATAGCTGAGAGAACATTATGGTAGAGTGTTCTCTTGTAATGATTAATTTCCCCTTGTGAGCAATACACTTACGGCCCAAATCAGCTACTCCATGTATAGAACTCGTATTGTTTTCTGTCAAAATTCTGCCTGAAAAACAAAAATGTCAAGTCTGTCAGCAATGGCCTGATGGAAAGTAAACACCAGAGTATGAACAACAGTGAAAAGAGGACATTGTATCTAAGAGACAGTTCATAAACTCCATCCTGCTAGATTTCCTCCTTTTTAATACAACAGAAATCATACAGCTGTTAGTTCAGTTTCTATTACGTGTTTATGCATAGTTGGGCCAGTAGTGATGCATAGCCTATAATGAAAAAAATTTGTTTCTGTGTTTCAAAGTTCATTCAGACCACGATGTTGAAAATGCTGTAAAAATGCAGTGTTACTGCTAGAAATGCAGAAACACTGCATTATTTAGCTTTAATATTAAAAGTATTTCATATCTAACCTATATGCTTGTACTGTAATATATATTGGGGTTGATAAGAATCTTGTTATTTTATATCTTTTATTTGTGACAGTTACCCTAGTAGCAGACTAAAAAAATCTGTCAAAACAAAAAGAAATCAGAAGTGCTAAGACATGGTAGGGTTAGCTGAAAAAGGGTTGCCCATCTGCCTTCAGACTGAAGCTCAGAAAGGAGGGACAGACAAAGAGCAAACTGGAAAGTGGCAACAGCAAAAGCAAGCCCCCTAGCAGAGAAATGAGGAAGGAAAATTCACTTCCCCATGTACATATAGAAGCAGTGTAAAATAGCAAAGTAAAAATAAATTTTAATTTTTTTTAGCCTTTAAGCAAGTTCCAGTGAGAATTCTTTCAGTGTTGGTACTTAACATGATATTTATGTTGCAGTCTCATTCTAACAGGAACTGCACTTCCTTTATCACAAGCGCAATATATAAAATATAAATGCAATGTATATATAGATATGTAACATAAAGATTAAGGCAAGCTTTAACAGCAGGTCTTCTGGTTAGAACTGGGTACCTGATGTTCACTTATGTATAAGAAACAAAAGGAGCATACATTTTCTGAAGTTCTGAAGTTAATTGTAGGTTGGGCTGATAATTCTGACCTCTCTGATTTTTCACTTCAGTCTTTTAACTTCCTTTATCCAGACTGAGATTTCCCTTCAGTCATAAACATAGTTGGGGCTCACACCATCTAACTTCAAGCTCTACTAATCTCAGTGCCAGGGGTAGGAGGGCCTGATCCCTTCTGTTGCTAATAGACCTTCTAAGAGCTGTTAGGTGACGAGGTGTCCTCCAGAAGAACGCATCTGCCTCCGCCTCCTCCACTGACTCTGTACAGACCCCCTCCTGGCCTATGTGCCCAGAGTTCATTTGTGATTTTGCCTTTTTATTTTCCTCAGAGGTGATTTTTAGCCAAAAATCTAAAATAAACAAGTCTATCGCTACCACCACCTTCAGTACTTTCAATGACCCTTTCAGTACACACTATTATACTCCTATACACTATAGGAATCACTAATCCAGGATCTTGTTCAAACGAAATTCTAATGGCTTTACTGGGAAAAGCCTTTTACCCTGTGGGTTTGCTATATATATTTTTTATTTTGAAAATTACTTTTTTCAACCAGATGGTTTATTTTAATTAATCCTTATCACAGAGACATCTTTGTCATAAAGTACATCTAGAACAGATGAGCGCAACTATATCAATGCTTTTGTTTACAGGATTACTAAAAGAATTACTATTTCACAGGGGAAGTGCTGTTGTAATTTTATCTTTAATTTTTCCAACATCCTTGACATTTAAAGACGATTTTAATATTATTATTATTGAATTGCAAAAAAGGAAAGTGTTGAATTTGTATTGATTTTACATGTGTGCTTACACTCAGAAAGATGGCATTTCAAAACCTTTTCTAAATACAAGTTTTCTCTTTTCTAGTAAACAATACAGAATACATTCTATTGATGCCAGTGTTTGACTATAGAAGGAAAAATGTTACCTTGCATCACAAAGTACTAAAGAATTTAAGAATGCATTTGCCTTCCATTTGTCTCCATGTTCTACAAACCATGATGCCATGTAGTAAGTTGAGAGAATTTGACTATACAAGCACCAAGTCTTTAACAACAAGAACAACCTTTGTACTGAAGGTTTTCATTTTCTTTTGTGATGCAAGGTATAAAAACATAGAAAAGATAACTCGAATTTGTGTTTCTTACACAAGGTCAAAACCATGCCAAGTTTTGATAGGCTTTGTAATTCTGAAGTTTCTTACTGAACAGAAACAATAATTCAAGGTGATCACTAGAAAAAAAGCCCAACAGAACAATAATGTGCAAAGGAGTGTGGACATACATTTTGTAGGTTTCATTACAACACAGTTATTTTTACTTCAGACAAAGTCCTGCCCAGACCTACAGGTGTTGAGACTTTCTTGATCTAAAGATCAAAATCGAGATCTAAAATTCACTGATGCATCATTATTTGGATTGGATTTTTTTTTATAAACAAAATTTTTCATTAGAACTAGGCTAAGGCCATCAAAGGAATATCTATCACTGTAATTTATTATGAGATACAGTACAATTTCCGTACCGGGTTTTTTACTACTTAATGGCTTGAATATATATTGTGAGTGCACAATTTTGTAAGCAAAATAAGCCAATATCTTCCAGAAGGAAAACTGCTAATGTACACTACTCCATGGTCTCTATACACCAGCATGTATCAGCTTTACAAGAATATTTCCTGAAGCATCCAAATCAATTCACCTTATCCAAGATAATTCAGCAACAACCGCCTACCACTCCACCAAATAACCAGAAGGTACTAGTTTATTTTGACATGTCAAATGTAAAAATAGATATAGGTGATGTGATCTCACTTGGGATATGTAGTGTACATTACTGTAAATTGCTACCAGACTTAATTGGTAAGAATAAGGAAAAAAACCAAAACTCACTTTACATCAGACCGCATGACGTTTCAAAATACAATGACAGGAGAGTTTATTGTAAAGAAAAAAAAATAAATAAAAACAATCACACAGCAACTCCCTTCCCGTGAGCTCATCCTGAAGGAAGCTGAGGCCTACCTATCTGCAGCCGCCTGGAGGGAAGGTTCCCCTGAGGCGCGGGCAGAGCTGGGGGCGGGTTCCCCTGAGGCGAGGGCAGAGCTGGGGGCAGGTAAGGTGGCCGAGGCCGCGGGTCCGTGTCACTGACAGGAAAAGGCGGGAGGCGGCCGCGGAGGTCTGGGGGGCCGCTGCCGGGGAGAGGCGGGCACGCGCCAGCCGGGGCCCGCCGGGAAGGGCCCGCCGCGTGCGGGGCTGTGAGGAACGGCGGAGGCGGGCGCCTGAGGCGGGCTCGGCGGCGCGGAGCAGGACGCAGCGGAGACGAGGGTCGGGCCGGCTGTCAGCCCCAGGTAAGGCCCAGCAGGGGCAGCCGGTCGTTCGGCAAAAGGCGGCTCTGCTGGGGGGCTGGGGCGGGCCGCGAGGCGGGCGCGGCCTGGCGGCACCCCCGGGCGGTGCCGCGGCGAGCGGGGCCGTGTGTGCCCGTACGGCGGGGCTGCTGCTGGTTGTGGTACCAGGCGGTGAGGAGAGCAGCTCCTGAGGTGCTGCTCCTCCGGTTGTGTTCTCTAGGAGGTTTTGTTTTGTTGCTTTTCTTAAAAAAGTAAAAAGTATAAGCAATAAAACATAAATTGGGTGCTTTTTGAGGAACAAAGTGGTACATGGCTCTGCAGGTTTTATGTGCAACGTGATTTTGTCTTTTGAAAAAGATTGAGGCAACGCTATTGAGCAAAATAGCAATTGTGTTATTAGGAGAATCTCTTTCATTATTTGGCCTAATGTTACCCATGTGGCATTGTGTGTTACTTACTGGCGTTGGTGTCAAAGGGCGGTTGTGTGTCCTGGCGTCACACGGAGCCTGCTGGCAAGTGGCACGTCGCTGCGATGTGTCATGTCAGCACCAACAGCGTTCCTGGAGGATGTGGCCTTGTCTCTCCTGCTTTCAACAGTGTTGTTCCACTGAGCCGAGGGCTGGCGTTTAGGGGAAGGGAGGCCTTTTTTCGTAGCCCAGTTGAGTGGTGGGCTATAACAAGCTGAAGTTAGCAGTCTTCATCTTGAACTGTCGCTATGGTGAATGGAAAAGCAAAAACTGACCCTTCACTAGTGTGAGCTGACAGTGAAGTGGAAGATTTAAGCACTTAGAAGATGAAAATATTTCTGGCCTTATAAATGGCAGTGATTCCTAAGGGCTTAGGTCTGCTGTATAAATCCTCTGTTAATGTGACAGTCTGTCAAAGACATTTTTTTTTTTCTTGTTTTGGTCCAATTACTACGTATTTATGTGGAATAAGGATAACAATCTGATTTAGCATGCATTGTTGGCAAGCACTAAAACCACAGCTTGTACACCTGCTTTTTTTTAACATTCCTCTGACTTTAAAGCTCTCAAGAGTCATGTAGATGGAAGGAACTAGTGGGACATTTTTTAGATATGAGGAGAATGTTCTGATTGACATGGGCCTGCTTTTAAAGGGAGATTTTACAAAATTTTCTAAGTCTGGAATCAAAAGTAATTGCTTGAAGAGCTGCTGACTAACAGGCTTCATATACATTGCTCTAATCAGTGAGGCTGCAAGTGGTGATTAAAGCTCAGTGTTTCAGAGAAATATATTGGCATACTTTCTCAGGCAGACCAACATGCCTGAACTGTGACCAGAGGAGCACATTCACAGCCAATATCCATAGTTGCATAACATGGCAGACACTGTCTGATCAAAATTTTAAAAGAAGTATAGTCAAGAGCATATCGGCTCTCCTTTCCAAAGCCCTAATGAGCGATTGTAACTGTTACAGTACATAAAATATTAGGCCCTTTCAGTGAAGCTAATGTCAAAACTGAATATTTAATAATGTATTTGCTTTTTTGCATAGCTTAAAGAAAGGTATTGCTGAATATAAATCTACAGAGATGAAAGTGCCAATAGTTAGTGTTTTTCAGACAATAAAGGCTAAGTATTATAGACCTGTCCTACTTTTTGTTCTCCTTACAAATACAGCTGGTATAGTTCACATAAAATGGAGATCAGGTATCTGTAGCCTGATCCAATTCCTTCTGATGTCCTTTGCTTGCTGTCTGAGTTTAAGTGGCAATAGGACTTCAAAATCACTTACCATCTAGGTAAGTCCTCTTTGGAGCATTGATTTCCCCAAGATCAATTATTATTTTTTAGATTTTTTTTTAAGTACCTGAGGACTCTCAACTTTTTTCTTTTTCTTTTCCATCACCAAAGTGGGTATACAATGAAAGTGAAAATGGGGATGAGGAAGCAGGCTTTAAAAGGAAGCAATTAGAAATGGTTTGTATGGCATACAGAAGGGTTTTCAAAGTGTAAGAAGTATTTTGAAGGAATAAGCAACATAATTCTCAAGTGTGGCTGCACTGCAAAAAAGCTAAGAGATTAGTTAATCTTTAATCATTCCCATGTCAATTTAGTATTGCTTCCTCTATGCTGAGGAGACTTCTAAAATAGGACATCTGCCACAAATTCTCCTTGGAGAACTAGTTCATCCACTAATCAATTTCTTCCTTCAGCATGTGTGTCCCTCTGAAAAATTTAGCCACAATATCAGTCAGATTCAGATAGTTGAAGTAACAAGACTTTCTTTTGTGATTAATAGTACAGATGATGATTCACTGAATAAATTGAAGAGTCCTGGAAATCAACGTAAATGAAATAGAAAAGCCCTCTTGTTCTCTCAAATAAAGCTAGAGAAATTAGAGTCAAAAGAAACAGGCACCTCACTAATGACAAAATGTAAAAAGAAATATACAGCTGAACAGTCTCCTGTACGATATGTTTTTAATTCATTTCTTGTTCCTTGGACAAGGTGATAACAGTGTTCCAGTTTAATCCAATAACCTATCTCCAAAATGATCAGTGTTCTTATTTCAAGCCTTGGTTCCTTTCTGCTTTGATTCAGCTCATATGGTTCCTACCCTTTGATTCTGTGCTCACCTCTTCTCCATGCAACTTGACCTTTTGCAGCTTTTCTCCCCCCTCCCATTTGCCACACTCCCTTTCTCCTCTCTCTTTCATCTTTCCATACATATTAACTCAGCAGGATTTTTGCTCTAACCTTAATTTTCCTGCATCCCAAAGCTTCACAGCTAAAAGGTTGCTGCTAATCCTCTTTCTATTTCTCTTTCTTTATAGTGTATTTTATTCATCCACTTTCATTTCCAGAAATACTTTGTATACATAGACATTTACTCAGATTTGTGTATTCTCCAGAAGAAACCATTTTTCTAAGCCATTTTTAATGTATTTTGAGGATCACCAGAGGTGACAAATGTAGAACCATATCTATACAAGGAAAATTCTTATTTTTAGTACAGCATTAAAATTGTACGATATTGAGAAAAAATTGCATTCCAGCCATTGGGTAGAGGAAATCACTTCTGTTTTCCAATGAGAAAGGGAGATCCTACTGTCCTTCCAAATCAGTCACAAAATTAAGTGGACAGCATTTGGATGAAAGCGTCAGGTTTTCAGTACACTAAACTCTATTAGGCTAATTCTGCAGATCAGCTTGCCTGAATCTGGAGGTTGGTTAGAGGGCAAAGGTGCTTAAAGCTATTCTAATGTGGCACAGTTCTAGGGCCAAGAAACACTACCGCTTCATGACAACTTTAAGGTAAAAGGCTTGCAGAAGTCTCCTTTGAACCTGCAGGCACTGTAGTTTTATTCACAGTTACAGATGGGCTAGGCAGAATAGTCCTTGAGGAAGAACTCTAGGAAAAAGCAAAGCTGGAGCAAAGTTAGAGCTTTTTGCACAGATGGCCACCTCCATAGTAAAGAGAACAATCCGTGGGAGAGGATTAGCTTTGACCTTTTTCAGCATGAAGGGTAGCACTTGGAGAAGGCTAGGAAGGATGTTTCCACAGTACCAAATAGTCTGAGTGTTTGCGGTTTTGGGGTTTTTTTATACTGTTAATGAAGAAAATGTTGCAGAAAATGTTTTCTCTTCTATGGAAACTCACTCTCCTGGAATTCAAAGAGTATTTGTTGGCACTAACACTTTAGTTAGTTTCTATTTTTATTTTTTTTAGTTGAATTTATTAACCATTTTGAAAAGGACAGATGTTAATGATCTGTGTAAACTTCATACACTTACTTGCATTAAAACAAACCATCCCACTGGGATATGGCTGTGTAAATTCTCTGAGATTATAAAATTTAATGCAATAAAATAAATGCAATATAAATTGTTGTTTAAGAAGTGTTAGAACGTGTTCTAAAGAAATGAGTTGTGTGGAATCCTCAACCTACTGAAGTGAAAAAGCAAAATTCACATTGATGTCAATGTGATGATGGTGCCATCCCACTCAAAACAGGGATTTCAGCATCCCCTTCAAGTCGTCTTTCTCACTAAATGTTTTAACACTGTGGAAGACAAAAAATTCTAGTCTTCCATTATTAGGAACTATTTATCAGCTGGTGAAGGATTAGGTTCTTAGCTAATGAAATTCATTTACTCCCTGACAGGACACTAAGATGGTCAGTGCATGCATAGTACACTTTCCCAGGGGTGGGGGTTTAAAAAAAAAAAAAAAAAAAAAAAAAAAAGAGAGAATCTGGTATATTGTGAAGGACATTCTGTCAATTCCATTTGATTGTAAGTGGGACAGACAGGGCATTGCTCTGTGAAGTTTGATGCAAAACACCTGCAGAGTACTTTGTCACAGAATTTAATTTGTCTGCCAGTTTTCAAAGAAAAGCAATTTGAATTAAAGCTATCAGGTTTTGTATCTCTTCTGATCTTTCCACTTTACTTTTGCATTTAAGCATGTGCTTGTAAAACAAAAACATATCACATGGCAGATTTTAATGTTATCTTAGGAAATAGTTCCCCTTTGCATTATTTGCTGTCTGTTCTTTTTGCCAAGACTCATATCTAATACCCTTTTCAAAGGCTTTACTTCAGAGGAAATGCTAAATGTCTAATCCCCTGCGACCCTCAAAAGTAGTGGTCCTAATATTTAAAAAAAAAGTTCCTTCTAATAAGCTCGTATTTGGTAAATGGATACTACTGTCCGTACTTCTAGAGTAAAAATAATACTGGCAGAAATAATAAAATAACCCCAGATGACACACGCTCCTGCATAGGAGTACAAGAAATAACCACAAGAAAAAACATTCATTCTTTAGCTTTGTTTCACTAGGTAAAGATAGTTACAGTCTCCGCTTTAGGTTGGATAAATGCAAAGGCTGTTGAAATGTTGTGTTCAGACTCTTTCTCAATTTTTTTCTAATATCTGGTGAAGATGGTCTCATAATGGGAAATCCATCATGAGAGGATGGAGGAAAGTCTTTTGAGGGAGGGGAGAGGAAACCTTTTAGAGTTTTTATTGAAAATTTCCCTACGTCTTCTTTCTGTAAGAAAGGAGAGAAGATTCTAGTACCTAAAATTACAGTATCTTTTGTCCAGAAAGATTTTGATTCTCCAATAGATTTCTGTCAGGAGCTCTTCAAGAATATATCTAATGGCTTTCCCGTATCCATATCTGGGTGTTTTTCATGTTCTGAGACTAGTGTATATAAATGCATATATATTTTTTTCAGTAACCAAATGTTAAGCAAGCATTTGCCACGTTTTTGCTATGGACTTTTTACAAGGTTTAAAACATTGGGGCACTGAAAGAAATGTGTGTCTCATGTGGCATGAAAATAGCTTTATAAAACCAGGCAGCAGATCTGCATGAGTGGAAAGGAAAGAATCATGGATGTGTAATGCATTGTGAACACTGCCGTTTATTGAAATAGTTACTGTTACTGTAGCACTTAGTCAAAGGTAATGTCTAGAAGTATTCTAATACAAATAGAAATTAATTTAAACTGGAATAAGTGACTAGAAACATTCTGAGACAGAAGGCTAGAATTTGGATCAGTACAGTGATGGCTGGGTTTATATCTAGGGATGTGAGCCAGGGTAGATGATTAAAAATGAATGTTAGAGAGCTTAGGAGCTGATGGCCAGGTCTGTTGCTACTTTTTAGATTATCTCTTTTTTCCCTTCAGGATACCTTGACCTGCTAAATATAGTAACTTCTTCAGTATATCTGAGATGGAAATACTAACTTTGTAGATATTCCTTCTCGATGAGATTTGATTAAGAGATTTTTTTCTTTCTTTGTTTTTCTCAGGCTCTGGAAAGCAATTCAATGCCCTTGTTTGATAGTGTTGTCATTAATTTTTAGTTTCTCTTTTTCTAACAGTCTATTATAAACTCAGTCTTAATGTACAATGGAATAAAAAACCCTCTCTCTTCTTGCTGTAAGCTTGGAAATGAAAAATAAGACTAATGGTATTCCAGCCACGGTATGAAATGTTAGTCTATGCTGGGTTAGAGGTCATTACATAATCTGGTATGCAGCAAAACATGTTCGATTAGAATAGTATTTGCCTCCCCTTCCCAAATGATTTTATTTCTTAAAGCTGTTGCTTTGCCTGTTAAGTCTAGATCATTTGAATGTTATTGCTTCTACCAGCAGCAGGTAGAAAAATGGTTGTATTATTCTGCTGGTATCCTCTGAACCTGTTGAAGCAAATTAAGGATGGCATTCATGATTTGTGGTGGTTTTGAAAACCCGCAAAAGTTTTTTTTTTGTATTTGTCCCGGTGTCTGTTTTACATGAAGCTATGTATGGACTGCACAAAATTACATGTTAACCTAAGTATGTTTAGGAATCAAACTAACAGTGCCTGTGGGAGGGCAGTCTTATTCTGTGTGTTGTTTTTAGTATTTGAAAAGCCAATTCAGTACACACTGGGCCAGATTCTGATTTCCTCTCTGCTGTACAAAAGGCTGCAAGGAAGTCAGTTTTCTCCCCCCACAAGAATAGTAGTAAAGAATAGGTAGTAAAGACAGTGCTCAAAAAGCAGCATAAGATCATGGCATTTCAATGGCCTAAAAATTGCTGCTTATTAGAAGGACTCTTAACAGCATCTAAAAGCACTGAGAATCTGTGAGACTGCTGAAATTGGAACTGTCCCAGATGGCCCTGATAGTAGCTGTGGGTGAATGAAGTATATCAATGCCACCTCAAACACATTGATCCAATTACAGAGAAGCAAGTGAAGTTCAGATGTATCATAGGTTCTGTATCTGTTGCCACTTAAAACATTTTAAGGGTTATTTTTGCCCTCTTCCCTTTTGAGTCTACTTTTCTGGGGGGAAAAACTGAACATAAACATATGAGCCAGATAACCAGATGGAGAGCAGTGGCAGAAATCTTCTGTATTTGAGTACTCTAATATGGACTCCCTCCCTTTCAAGGGGTTTCTTTGAATCAACATACATCTGCCTGGAAAAAACAGGATTATGCTATTATATCAACATTGCTGAATGCACCATAACACCTGAGGATATTTCTATCGAGTTGGACAGAGACAATGTAAGTGCCTGGATCTATCGGGCAGTCTTGCTATGCCACCCAAGCCTTCAGGGCATTTCACAGCAGTTTTACAAAAAGAATATTTCCATACCTAGCATACTGACAATTATTTTAATTTGTTTAAATTGGCATAGCCCTGTGGACAGCTTATTTAAAAGCTACACACACTATTATGTGTTCATTCCCTAAAGGTATTTTTACTGCAGGCACATTTGGCATTGAATTAATTATCATTCTAAAATGTACTTTTGGAGTCAGCCTAGTTTAGCTGGATGAAAAAGCTTTGTGTGGAAGAAATGGTGATTAGAATTTGGGGTCCATAATGGTTTACAAATGTCAGCTCAATTAGTCACTTATGGAAAGTGGGCCCATTCTCCTGAAATCAACTGAACTGAATCTTTAAATACTATTAATTGAAACTGTTTACAGTTGTCCTCACAAGCTTCTCAAATACATCTACATGTTCTTTATGTTCATTGCAGAAGGGTTTTTTGAGGTTTTGTTGTTTGTTTGTTTTCTAAATTAATTATTCTTTGCTTTTTTAATTGATCATTACTTTTTTTAAATTTAGCTGGTATCTTTTTCTTACTGAAATCTGTCCTTTCCCAAGTCCTATTAAATTATGTCATGTCTCACAACCTTAAACAAGGCAATAACACCAAAAATCTCTCATGTTGGAGAGAATTCAATGTAAGCAGTGTGATTCAGAGATTTCCTGATCTTATGGTCAGGTAGAGTCGCATCATTGCTGTGGCTGAGTTCAGATTCAGAACGGAGTCACAGCCTGGGCAGCATGCCTCCAGAAAGCAGTGTGCATTAGGAGGCACTCTGTGTAGTTTATTTAAGACACACTGGCTGAGGGCTGAAGCAATTCTCAGCACTTCATGCATTTTGTTCCTGTATAGCGAAGTGTCTATCTCTGCTGTTTCAGTATACGGACCTGGAATGGTAAGACACTAATTAGAGAAGGGGATGATGATAAGGCATCAAGCTATATTGGCTTTGGCTGCCGTGGAATTGCACATTCAAAGGAAATCCATGCTAACTAGTTTTACTGGTTTAGTTGAGGATTCCTGGTTTATAACTTTGTAATCTCTAAGTAATCATCTTAAAAATTTCTTTCTTAGAGAGCTTCTAAATGTAATGCTGCATTGGTTCAGTTCTCCTGGTTGCAGTTTTGTAGTTGAAAATCTGACTTTGATTCTCCTGATCAGCTTCAGAATGTGTAAAGTGAAACAACATTTAAAACTGAACATAAACACATTGTAAAAAAGCAGCCAAAGAAAGCTGTCTTTGGAAAATCTTGAGTTGGATTCCCATCGTGCTCTGGTCACAGAATCACAGAATGTTAGGGGTTGGAAGGGACCTTCAGAGATCATCTAGTCCAACCCCCCTGCCAAAGCAGGTTCACCTAGAGCAGGTTGCACAGGAATGCATCCCGGCACGTTTTGAGTATCTCCAGAGAAGGAGACTCCACAACCTCTCTGGGCAGCCTGTTCCAGTGCTCTGTCACCCTCAAAGTAAAGAAGTTTTTCCTCATGTTGAGATGGAATTTCCTGTGTTCAAGTCTGTGCCCGTTGCCCCTTGTCCTGTCGCTGGGCACCACTGAAAAGAGTCTGGCCCCATCCTCTTGACACCCACCCTTTAGATATTTATAAGCATTGCTGAGATCCCTTCTCAGTCTTCTCTTCTCCAGGCTAAACAGACCCAGGTCTCTCAGCCTTTCCTCATAAGAGAGATGCTCCATTCCCTTGATCATCTTCATAGCCCTCCGCTGGACTCTTTCCCGTAGTTCCCTGTCTTTCTTGAACTGGGGGGCCCAGAACTGGACACAGTAGTCCAGATGTGGCCTCACGAGGGCAGAGTAGAGGGGGAGGATGACCTCCCTCGACCTGCTGGCCACGCTTTTTTTAATGCACGCCAGGATACCATTGGCCCTCTTGGCCACAAGGGCACCTTGCTGGCTCACAGTCAACTTGTTGTCCACCAGGACTCCCAGGTCTCTCTCTGCAGAGCTGCTTTCCAGCAGGTCAACCTCTAATCTGTACCGGTGCATGGGGTTATTCCTCCCTAGGTGCAGGACCCTACATTTGCCCTTGCTGAACTTCATTAGGTTCCTTTCCGCCCAACACTGTAGCCTGTCCAGGTCTCGCTGTATTGTGTCACAGCCTTCTGACGTGTCAGCCACTCCTCCCAGTTTTGTGTCATCAGCAGACTTGCTGAGGGTACACTCTGTCCCCTCATCCAGGTCGTTGATGAATATGTTGAACAAGACTGGACCCTGGGGAACACCACTAGTTGCAGGCCTCTCTGTAGTCATCTCTATCCTGTCCCACCATGGAAATGTCAGAGCTGCTGAGCTCCACAGTGTATTTTTCAGAGTTGCTTAGCGCAGGTGTTTCTGCATTTGTGATACATTTGGAATAAATGTTTTGTTTAATAGGCCTCAAACTCGTTCTTCCATCTGTAACAATGATATGGATATCAGGCTGGTGAGCTGTGATGAAATGCCTTTGGAAATGAGAGGTGCCAAAAGTAAGGCTAGAATTTCTTGCTTTCATTTGTGTCCCTTCTTACTTTATTTGTAAGAGAAAATACAGCTGGCTTTAATTTCAAGGACAAGATGAATCAATGGAACCTGTGAAAGGAAAGCTAAAAGGGAACAACAGAGTGAAAAATGTCGAAGTTTTCTGCATGGCAAGTTCCCAAATACTTGACTGTTAAAACAAATCAGATTAAATAAACAAAATTCTCATGACAAATTCAGGTTGTCTTAAATAATACAATAAAAACATCAGCCTAGTGTTTGGCAGCAGTCAAAAAAGTGAAGCAAATGTTAGGGACTTCTTGAAGCTTGCTCTGAGTCTGAGAGCAAAACAGAACAGATCATGATTGGATAAATGCATGGGTCATCCACGTCTTGACAGTGCAGCTGTGGTTCCTCTCTTCAGAAAGAACTTATTAAAACTCAAAAGATTTCAGAGAAGGGATTGAAGGTATGGAATGGCTTCCACACATGGTACTGCTGAGCAAGCTGAGACTTTTCAACCGAAAGAAAAAAATCCATGACTCAAGGGGCATGAAGGACTGCAAAATAATGACTGAAATAGAGAACATGAATAAAGACCCACATTTTCTTTCTTTTCTAATATGAGAACTAGGGGCTATTAAAGTTAATGGAAGCCAGATTGAAAACAGACAAAACGAAATAGTTCTTCACACCACAGCTAGTAGATGTATGGAAGTACTTATTGAATGTTGTGGATACAAAATGTTCATGTGGGCTCAAGAGACTAGACAGAAATTGAAAGAGGTTTGTTGTGGGTTAGTAAATGAGTAAGCCACAATAGGCCCAGAAGACTTCCTGAGTCAAAGAAGGGTCAGAGGCTGGAAGGAAGGAGAATATTATGGAAGGTATCTTATGATTGTTCTTACTTTTTCGTAGATAACCGCTTGTAGTCCCTTGTGGTCCCTGTTGGAGAAAGAATACTGAGCCAGATGGATGTTTGGTCTGAATCAATACAGTCATTCTTATTTTCACAAACTATTTATTGTTTGAGGTTATTTTGGGAGACTAATAGTGGTGAAGATCCATAGTAGCGGCCAAATGTTTTCAGTCATGCTTGGAATACTTCAGATCAACACAGTATTTATGAGTTTTTTCCAGTAGTCTGAATGAGAGATGAGAAATATAAGAGTCTGTAGAAACTAAATAAATGAAGAATAGATTTTCTGGGTGGGCTGTTAGAATAATGGAAATACTCCACTGTTTGTGACGCTGCATTTCAAATGTCTTTAAGCACATCAGTATTTCTGAATTAGTAGTGATCAGAGCTGGTTTATATTAGTCATCAAATCAGATAACCTATTATGGGAAATAATGTGTTTAATTATATATATGGTTTGAAGGTGTGCATTAAATTGTAGATAAATTTCAACCACCAAGGACATTACCAAGAGATCTGAAATACAAACATTTTTGTAAATGTTAAAAATTGCAAGTCACAAGGAACCATTATGAAAAAAACTTGCTACCTTGGTAGAGTAGCATTTATTTGAATAGCCCATACTTGGGTCTGCATTATGATTTTCTAAAGTTTAAAAAAATACGTAAAAAACACACTAAGAAAAAAATGTGAAAACTAACTGTATGTCTCATTTCTCCCTTAGTGTCAGACTTTACATTTATCATAAAAAATAAAAATTCCAGGCAAGTGATTGGTCACATAGTATGCAACAATGAACATAACTCCAGAATTACTTGCTATATTAAAAATTTAATTACAGGCAATGTACTGGAGACAAAGAATTCTGGGATTTAGCAACTGAATTGGGGAAAAGATATATTCTAGAAACGGTTATCAAATCTACCTTTTTTTCTAAAAAAAGTTCCAGCTTCTGCAAATAATTACATTCATTACAATAAATTGTGCTCAGTGATTTTTATTTTTTTTGTATAAACGAGATTGTCTTCAAACCCAAAAGACGTGTGCTGCCATGCAGCTCTGCTCTTGTTCCATTAGTGGCGCGGTTGAACATGTTAATAACCTTGCAATACCAAACACATACTGTTTGGCAAAATTTCAAATTCTACTTTCATTATGAAATACTACATTGTCAAACTCTATGTTAAAAATATATATATACACACATGTATATTTCTCTATGCATGTCCCCATCTGTGAGTTTTGCCTGAGATGGCCTATTACAGGTTTTTGAAGAGAGATACTTAGGAACATCCTCTTAGAAAGCTGCTCGAATACAGGTGGTTAAGCTGATGAGCACATCCATCCAGTATATTCAGTGAAAACCAGAAAGACCTCGGCGTGCAATAAGTAGCTGTAGTCTGAATGTTGAATCAGGAAAAGGGAGATGGAGCCTGGCCTCAGCTTCCTGCTGTATGTAAGACTGGGTTTTATATGTTCTCAGACAGTGATATCTAGGCAACTGTATATCACTCCCTTAAGTAAAAGTAGGGACCGTCAAGGCAGATTAGTTGGAAATTTTACCCTGCAAACTTTCTTTCTGTAAAACTACAGAAATGATCTACTGTGTTGTGCCTGAATCTGTAAAATGTGCAGTGCACCCACCTGCAGCTGGAATGTGACCAGAATTTGGTATAGTAATTCTTCTGAGTTGGGCAGTATACATGTACTTTCATTATAAATTCTTCAGCAAACATTTCCCCTATCCTTCCTTGTCCGTAGCAGTTGTCAGTTGTGCGTGTAAATATACAATCTGTTCACTTTCTACTCAGTAACTCCAGAGATATGTACTTGATTGTCTGAGAAGGTGGGGGGATACAATACAAAGATCTAACTTGCTATGGCTGTGAGAGAGATACGATTCCAGGAGTGCTCTTTCAGTCCCTTGAAATCAAAATACTTTCGTGATCGAGAATCACCTTTATTCTCTGAATGAGAGTCTGTAAGCTGCAGCTCTTTAAGATCTGGATTTACTGAAGAACTTGAACCTGGCTATAAAATAGGAATCCAGAACCCTTTGTAAATATCTGTTTCCTTTCTCCGGAGTCCGCTGCATCAGAAATAAATTCTAATTCACAGGAAATGGGAATAATTTGAGCACGTGAGTAGTAAATCCTGTGAACTCAAGTGTGTCTTGTAATTCACCCATTTCTAACATCTTCATGACATGATCAGGACTGGAGGTGCTTGTACTACAGATTTGCAGCCTATTATAGGTTTTTGGAGATGCTTAGGAACATCCTCTTAGAAAGCTGCCCGAATACAGGTGGTTGAGCTGATGAGCACATCCATCCAGGCAGTGGGATCCTGAGCTTGGTGCTTTCCACTTAAGGACAATCAAGTTTGTAGACATCAAGACAGTAGCCAGTCACCATGTTATTGGGTAGGGGCTCTCAGCCCCTCTACAGAAGCTGCATGATTGTGGAAAAAAACCCAAATAGTTTCAGGTATCTTGACACAGAAGAAGAGTCAGAACACTGAGGATACTGTAGTTCAAAAGCCCTCTACCACTGACTTAATTTCTAGCGCCTGCTCCTCTATTATGCAGTAGCAAGGGATATAATGGGTTAGATGTAAACAGTGTCAAGTGCATAAACACAAACCCCAAGTCGTTTATCAGAAATCTTAAGATCATTGTTGTCAACTGTATTTGTGGTCCCAGAAACCCTGCATTTACCTTAAAAATCAGCCTTTCAATCTGTTAGTAGTATCAAGGTTCATAAGGGAATTCTGACTTACATAGCGAGAGGGGGGGTGTCTCAGCTGGGATAATAAAGCCTAATATTTTGAAGTCTAAGTATTAGTTTCAGACTTGTGAGTAATTCCATCCATTTGCTTTCTATGTCAAAACACTCAAATAATTTTCTGTGCATATTGCAGGTCATTAGTTTTTCAGGGAGTTTTCTGTGCTTCTCAACTGGCTGTATCGTTAGTCATAAACTTCCCTCTTTACAGCTGCATTTCTGTTTTGACCTACCAGTAGATGCAGAGTTTGTGGATTTTTTTATTTTTATTTTTTTACCCTTTTTGGTGTTGCTTTTGTTGTGTTTTATTTTGTTACCAGCCTCTATTGGGTCTTCTCAGTCTCAAGCGAGGAGACCTGGAGAAACATCCTGTGTGTGTGTACTGTTACTAAACTGCCACATTACATTCTATTTCTGCTCCAAGACCAGTACATGAAGTGATTGAGACATTCCCAAGTGAAGTGTGGAATAAACTATTTTGTGTTTTTGGCAAAATTTCAACAATGTGTCCTACAACAACATTATGTTGATATATAGGCAGTCTAATAATGTATGACTAAGTTAAATGTAAAAAATCCCAACTCCAAAACAAAAAAAACCCCAAAACCTTCTTCTCAACCACTTGAATTTTGAAGCTGAGTACAATGATATTTTAGCAAAGACGCCACGGGCAGATCACTTGGGTCTTGATGGAGACTTTATGGTCAGCTGAGTTTGTCAGTATACAAAATGTATTCAAACACTACAGTCAGATGGTTTTACTTATGATTGAGTGAGAATGTTTTCTTCTCTTTAGCCATTTGGTGGCTTTTCACTATTATGACTAGAACTGAAAATAAAACTCTGTTTTCTTATCTGATGGCACAAGACCTTTTCATCATGCCTTAGTTTGTCTCCTGAGTCTAAGCTTCCTTCACAGCGAGCATGTTCAGTTTAGCTGTGGACTGAACCATCTGCTTTTCTTTTTTGTTTTTCAATAACTGCTATCAATTCTATCTAAAATGCCCTCATATGTGTCATTATATTGTGACTTGGCTTTTCCCTTTCACTTGCTCTTGAAAGTTATCTTTTAGCTGAGGCTTGGGACCTCTGCCTGTCATCGCCCTCCTGAAAAGATCATCTTTGGTTCACTAGCAGGTCATGCCTTATCATGATAATTCAGTCATTTTCATTGCAGGTTTTTTAAGAAAAAAACCAAACAACTAAAACATAACAAAAAAACTCACCAAAAAAACCCCAAAGAATCTTCTCTACTCTATTATTTTCTCATTGGAATAATACAGATAATTACAGACACTCTAGGTAACGTTAATGCAGACAGCTACTTGGCTTTATTTTCTCCTTTTATCCAAAAATATTACACATTATTGTTAAGGCAGAAAACAAATAAACCTGAAGTAAAAGAATTAAAATGTAATTTAAATGAAGCAGTACTTTTGAGAGTTAGGAATTGTACTGAGCAGCTCATTGTGCTGTAACTAACCAAACTGAATTCAATGGCAAAACTTTGATGTTGTGTACACTTTTCAGTATCCTTATTGTAGCACAGCACTTTCAGAAAAAACTTTGGAAAATGAAGGTTTAAGTTGAAGTTTGATATAAATGTAATACTTCTGCCTCTCCTTAGCTGTATCAGCAGTGGACAGCAGAAATGCAGCTGCAATTGTAAGCTGCACTTGCAGCTTTAAGTCTAAGAACACTTACCTTTAAAAGAACTTAATCATCCTAGAGCCGGGTCTTCAGTACAATGAATTGCCTTTACAAGAAATGCTTTCGGACAGCCAAGACTGCACTGTGCAGAGGCTGTGAGCCGAGGCAGCGCTCTCTGGACCGATGTCCAGGCAACACAGTGCAGCATCCACACAGTGTGGGGAGGCAGACTGAGGTGAGAACAGGTGTGAAGTACACACAGCAAACAGATTCCCTTTGTAAAGACTGGAGTTTTGCATTTTGACCTGTCCTGTGTCCTAGTTTCTGTTCCACGAGAGTCAAATGATAAGTCTTCAGACCAAAGTGTCTCAAGAAAGACAAAGGAAAAGAAAGACTAGGCTGTCACAGCTTGCTTCAGGAGAAGATTGAAATTCAGTTTCATCCTGTAGTTAAGGGGACCTGAATACCCATGACAATCTGTGAGAAGAATATTTCAACCACCAGGGCTTACAGTATTAGAACTGAAGTTTGTTTCATTCCATCTTTTGGAGATGTTCCATTGTGAATGTTTATATTGGAAGTAACATTGCCAATGTGGTCTAGTTTAGACACTCACCTGGATTATCGTTGCAGTAAGTATATCAGACTGAAGTTAACTTCTGGTAAGGAAGAGTTTGAAAGCTGTTCCTATGCCTTGCTTCAAACTGCTGTAAATTGTAACTCTACTGTGATACATGGGGCTGCTTGTCCTCTTAGTTACTGCTGCCACAAAAGGCAATGCTATGCTGCATCTGTGTGGATCTAATTTCCCCCAAAGCTGTGTCTGGACAGATGTGGGGGAAGCAGCAGCTCTCCCAGATGCTGTCACAGGCTCATTTTAAACAGAATAGGAGGAGAAGTTTGCAGTAAGCACTAATTGTGCTAAATAGAGTTTCCTCAAACAGGCTTCTGGGAGCTGTGCACAAGTATCTTGATGAAAGATATCCCTTGAAAGAGGAAGGAAATGAATCCAGTGCTCCTATATTCATTCTCAAGTGTCTTTTCAAACGAACCAAAACTTTGTAGCAAGCTCAAAATGCTATTAAGAGTAGAGATGACTGAAAAGATACGTTTCGGTATGTTTATTAAATGAAAAAAAAACCCCGTATGAATGTTACAAGTAGATGTATGTTGCTATCTTTTCATTCTTGATGAGATGATTCTCTAAGTCCTTGTACTTACTGAATTAAAACTGAATTACCATGTGGAGTGTCTTGTATGCCTTTATGTCAGCTGTCGTCAGTCTTCCTCTGTTATCTGTGGGAACAAAAAACCAGAGGGATAAAATCGCAGCAAAGGCAAATTTGTTGAGGTATCCAAATGCAAGTGCGTGCAGAATCCTTCTCCATTTCCCTTACACAATGCTCAATGTCATCTTCAAATGCTTAAAGTCTCTGCTTAAGTATAGCACTTCTGGATCACCACAGGTGGATTGTGTCTGTCATCTTTCTTGATAAGCACAGTGATGGAAAACGTAGTGTGTGTATTGGGGACAGGGAGTTACGGTACTTGTGACGCACTGAGAAAACCAGTAGTTTTGTGACATCTTGACAGAAGAAGATAACAAACCAATTTCATATTTGCCAGCTGAGAATTATAGGCTTGGCCAGGAGTAATATAAGTATCAACTTTTTAATTTGCTGTGTTTTCAGATTTTCTTTTTTTTTTGTCGCCCAAATAAAGAGACTTCTGGGCAAACACTTGAGGACATGCAAGAGAATTACACTTTTAATATTATAGTGCTCATTATTTTAATTAATGGCTGCAAGAACTTGCTCTGAGACAATTTTTTAAACTTCCTGAAATGATCGTTAATATTTGATGAGAGGAAGAACACTATCTCCTCAAGTAATGAATTGGTGTGTTATGAAACCATGTATCCGGCACGCTTCTTGGGTGAAATGTGTTCATTTCTTTGACTCACATTGCTCCCAAATGACTGTAACCTCCATTTAAAGCTATGTTTTCTACCTGCACAGTACTAAGCTGTCGTCTGCTATCTTTTACCACTGCCACACCTTTCTGAAGTGGAAGCTGGCTGGTTTAAAACATTCCCTGATTTTGAAAAGTTGGTGTTGTTAGGCATGTAGTTGAAGGGACTTGTGTGTTCTAGAATAACTTGGGGAATGAGCCTGGGAGATTGAGCCAGACACCTGAGGCACCAGCATACTGTAGCAGGCAGCTGCCTTCTGTGGATCAGCTAGAGGCAGGACGAAGATCTGCTCAGCTGACGTAGTACCTAAGCACAAATGCCTTTGAAAATATTAGTCCTGTAGCTGTGCATGTTGAATCTTTGCGGTATGTGCTAGCAATTGCATTTGTAACCAAATAAGTCCAGATAGAATTATCAAAATATATGGGCTCATTAAGAATCTTGACTGTAAGTCATATGGGTTTGTTTGCTTTTGTGTGTTGGACTGGTTTGAGTGTGCTGCACAAAAAATGAAAAGCTTGCAATGACCAGATTCTGCTGCCTCTTTTCACTGTTCATGTGGGGTTTTTTCAGTTTTCTGTCTCTTTTTTAACTTTTCATATGGCTTAGATGGTACTGTAGGGAGGTCTTCAGTCTCTCAGCCTTCCAGTTTCTACTTCAGTGTTTCACCTTTGTCAGATATTCCATTGTCTGCCTTATTGTCTATTCCCTTCTCTGTATTCTTTGTTACCTGTTGAACCAGCTTTCTTAGCGTTCTTTCTCTGGTTTTCTTCCCTTTTCTATAATGCATAATTCATTTTCTGTTTAAAACAAACAAACAAGAACAAAAAAACCCCCAAAATGGAAAAGAAATCCATGAAATAAACAAGCGTTTTGTTGGTGGATTAGGCAGGATAGCTGTCTTGCACAAGACCTATAAAGAGAATAGATGATTTCAGTGATCATATGTGGTAGGAAATGCAGGCATGGACTCAGGCCATAAAGTCTTCCTTCAACATTTGCAACTGAATTTTACCTTTAAGGGATGATGAAGAAGAAAAAGCATAAAGTATACATACTCTTAATATGTTATTAGTTGACCGAGAGAAATATCCATGCCCCAAATTATCAGTCAAGAAAAGCAGTCAGGTTCTCTTCAGAATCAAGGTGGTATCTGGGTACCTAATGTAGAGAACCTTGAAAAGGTATCCAGTTCAGGAGATTAATCAGTCTGGTTAAGTTGGGCATCCAAATTCAGTGCTACCTAGAATCTATAACTGTTTTCAAGAGAAATCTGAGTACACTTTGTTATTTTCAGTATTTCCTATTCATTCCAGTCTTTCAAAATAAACCTTCCTTTTCAATTAATTCAATCAAGGTTCACAGGGCAAAAATAAAGAAAAATAATTTATTATTGTCCTGTTTTAATAACAAGATTTCTTTGTTTATATAAAACACACAAGTAATGACTGTACCAGATAAAACAGATGAATTTAAGAATACCTGAAAATTATTTTAAGAATGATCTTTAATAATTCTACAAGTTATTTTGAACAAATAAGTTATGGTTGGTTTTTTTGTTACTGCATTGGTCTCAGTGGACATAATTAATAGTAAAGTTGTTTTTCATTTTTTAACAAGAATATTTTCTAGTGCCCCTGAAAGTGAGGGCATTTTTTCTAATTACTAATTCTCTCTGTTAAAAAAAAAAAAAAATTCAAATATAATAATGGCCACATTCTTTGCATGACTGGAAGGCAGCTGCTAAGCATACTGTGAATTTCTATCTCAGAAACAATTCTGAATGAAATTCTAAGCTGGTATAAACAGGCCTAACTTCATTAAGTTCAGAGGAATTATGTTTGTCTGCTGTAGTCTTGAAATGGCCTTTATTATCATTCAAGATATTAGGCATAGCGGTAAGTCACCGACTTTCTTGCTTTCGAAAAGCTTTTATAGCTTTTGAATGTACTGTAAACAAGAGTGGGGTAGATTGTCAATTTAAAATGATCTAATGGCACCATTTCAACAGAGGTGTGTTATTAAGCAACACAAAGAATCTTTGAGGCTATGCAACTAACTCTGGAGTCATCTGTGTCTTTTGTTGTGTGACATGATGCAACTAATATAGAGATTCATTTTGCTAATTATGTGAATAAAGAAAGTGGGATGGGGGAGACAAAAGAATATTTCTCTTTCATTTAAATCTATCACTAACAAACGTTCTTTTAGGACTGTAGTTCTCTCAGCACTTCAGAAAGAACTGTTTGTTCTCATTGGTGATTTGAAAAGCAAGGTAAGACAAAAACAATGCCTTATCCATTAGGGAAGACATCTTCCCCCTCCCCCTGCCCCATCCCAGTCTATGGGTGTAGATTTATGCTTTCTGTGTGCAAATCAGTAACTGGGTACTAAGTCATCCTTGCTTGATGTGGCTTTACTTATCTTTTGAAATTTGTTCTTTTTGTGGGGGAAAAGAAAAAAAAGGGCGATTGGAACATTTTGGGGAGGAGAAGTAAAATCTTTGTCTTGCCTTGTTCCAATACCTATTTAGAATGAAACTCATGACTGATTTTTTTTTTTTTTTTCCCGCATCAAATTCCTTGGTGTTGAATGTTTTCTGTTCTACATGCCTGAGGTGTTACAAGTGTTGTTACCTGGTCTAATGACTCTCTTAAGGTCAGGCACCACACTGAGCTAGCAGAAATCTCATGGAAGACTTGGACAGGTTCACTGTCTGGTCTCTTGAGGCTGCTGCATATTCACCATCCTATAAGCACAGATGGAAAAGTACCAAGTGTTCTGGAAAGATTCTCTCTGTGATAGTGTCGGCTGAGTCTAGAAATGGCAGCTTCAGTAAGCCCAAAAGAGGCTGTAATTGAGTGGTTTCCAGCCTAATGTGACAAGCTTAAGAGGTATGAAAAGCCTGATGCATTTGGAACAAATCTCCCTGAGAACTATCAGACTGACTGGTTACTTGAACCTAACTGTATTTAAACCCCTGGCAGTTCTCCCAGCATCAGTATTCAACATACTGTACAGGCAGTCTTCCCTCTTCTCTTTGTACCACTGCAGTAGGACATGATAAAGTTCATGTAGCTGTCATTGTAAATAGATATGAATTCTATGCAATTGTCCATGTTACCAGTTTATAACACAATAGCCTGATACATAGCCCATTGGTGTGAATCTCTCCATTGACTGTAATGGATTTTGATCAGACCCAACAAAATAAAGAAAGAAGACAGAGAGATGAGAGGAAAGAATAAAGCATGAAGAGCAAGTGAGTCTAAAGGTAGCAGAAGAGTCTCTGCTGAGGTCTGAGTGTTGAACTATAGAAAACCCTCACTGAGTATCCTGCATGGGTTCACAACTGAAAAATATTTACTGAGTACATTTAACAAAATGGATTTAAGTATACATAATCCATTTACAAAACATTTACAACTATTGGGTAAATTGAGCTCATTGTTTGTATGGTTGTCTCTGCAATCAAACTGTAATCATGTGTAAACTGTGAGCAACCATGTGCAGTTCATATGCAATTATTTACAAACTGGTTTTGTGAAATCCAATTGTATTAACAGTGATAATGAACTTCAGCGTGTAGTAGTTTTTTTTAACATCTTTAAAATGCTTCAGTGCCTTTCTTCCTATTTTAAGCTCTTCTGAATTTAGAAATATATATTAATACATACTACACATTTTAGGATTAACTTTCATTTAGTGATGAAGTTCATGCCACAAAATACAGTGCCTTGCCATAACCTGCTTTTTCTATGCACACTTGATCACTTCAACTCCAGATCAAATCTGGAGTTTGTATTGTAATTCAGAGTAGCAACTCTGTGGGCTGACAATATAGCGAGAGAAGCTTTAAGCTATACTACTTTCTTTTCAAGGCTGCTAAAAGATGTTTATTGTTTGCCTCCTTACCAATCCATAAGCTTTTGAACCTTGCACAGTAAGTCAGCATAGCTTTGCAGATAGTGAGATATGAAAAATATCATTAATGCTATTTCTTTTAAAATTCCTCTTTCTAGTTTCTCTGGGAAGCAAGTCACAAAAGCTTCATGAAGTTGTGAAGCCAGATGAAAGTTTTGTTAATATACTTTTGAGAGGACCTCATTAGTCTCAACTTTACTGCTCGCACATAACTGCTTAAAACTTTTATGCCAAGTCACCACAGTAATGTGTCTCCAGCTGATAAACATATAACAATGCTCTGTGATTGGGCTTTTTTACCATAGTTTCCCCTTGCCTGATAAAAAAGAGCAAAATTCACAGCCTAAGCCTTATGTCACAATATCGTAGTTTTCACTGACATTTTGTGTACTGTAGATCAGAATGTGACAGGCAGGCATTGGAGTCATAATTTTGGAAAGGATGCTTTTCCAGGCATAAATCCTGAGGTTCCTTGAGATTCTGTAATCTGCAAGCTTCTGCATCTAGGTTCATGAGCTAGCTTTTTCCTTCCCTCACAACCACCTCTGCTGTAGCAAACAGTCCAAAGAAGATGTAAGAGAATAAGCAGTCTTTTGTTTCCCCACAAGAATCAACCAGCTGCAGAGATCTACAAAAAACTGTTTTCTCTGTCCCAGGATTAATCAGCTCCATTGAGAGAGAACTAGCAGAAGAGATCGTGGGTACCAGGAGAAGAAGAGGGGAAAAAAAATATGCTAAAGCAGGGTCTGAGAAATACTGGTAAATGTTAAGTGAGAAAAGGGAGGCAAACCCATCCTGTTATTAAAATACTTAGAAAATAAAGTTATTCCTAGTCTGAACTTCCTGATTTAAATACTAGTTGTTTCTTTCCTTTCACGAGTGTATAAATTCATTCAGATTCTTTCTGAAAAAAATTCATATGATCTGTCATCCAAGAAAAATGTCACAGGACAATAGTCTGCTGCTAGGGGAAAAATGTCAAGGTGAAGTCTGGCCATATATCATCTCTAACGCTGAGGCACAAGGATTTCAAGGGGGAAGGTATTTATCATGTGATATTGTTCCATTACAATGACTCTATATTTTTGTTCTGCCAAGTGATTGATGCATGCTGTGTGTAATCATTCTTTTAGTGCACTAGTATGTCAATTGTTCACTGTAGCGTTGTTAAACAGCTGCATTCAGATTGACTGCAACAAAAAGCTCGTGTTGATGTCAGCCAATCTGAAAACAGCACATCATGAAAATGCCATCACATAGATTGAGTATTTATTCATTAACAGACAGTACAAAAATGCTAGATTATCCATCACACTACTGAGCAGCTTTCCTAAAAACTTGTAATAAAGATTATTTGGCAGCATGGATGGGCAGCTTGTGTGAAACATAGAAAACAATGTACACAAAGTACAATATATGTGTAGCTTCAGCTTCATTTGAAGAAGCGTGTGGAGTGTTTTAGAGTGCATTATCTGTCCAGGCCGCTGTAAATAGTTGTATTCCAGCCCTGCCTCTCCTCTGAGCAGAATACAGGACAATTCTAGTCCCAAAGTCACAGCAGTGAGACACGTATGAGACGGCATTTATTGTCACAGTCATGTGCTAATGTGTTTCACTGGGGTTTTTTTGGAGGGGAACAGGCTTACATCCTGCTGATTAGAAGCAAAGGTGGAGCTATCACTGAACTATCTACATATGACAGATGTACCTGATAGCTAGTGGGTGTTAGGGTGAACTCCTAGTCAGTCTATGTAAATTCTCAGTGACGTCAATAATGATGATCATGTAGATAGCCCAAGAAGCTACTTGCATAAATAAACTTCCCTTCATATGAAGCAGAAAAAAAATATAGCAAAAGAGAAGAACTTGTATAAACCTCATTTTTTTTTTTTAAAAGATTGGCTATTTTTTGTCATGAAGAAACATGATGAAGTGATCCTGATTGGTGTGTGTGAGAATATTTATTCATGTCTTTGAGTGTTTGTGGAAATACTTATTGGTCAAAGATTTATTTGCAAACTAGAGCTTGTACTGAACTTTTGTCATGTTTTTGCTAGCACCCGTAACTTTGGAAACAAAATATGTTTATTTCAGGTACCTATTGATAGTAATGATTTAACAATAATGTTAAATAATGCCAAAATTTCATAATACACAGGTGTTTTCATGAATATATGACAGACTATGTAAATATGATTAAGATCCTTCTGGTTAGGTAGGAATCAACTACATAAAGATGTAGAAATACCTGCACTTCATTGTTTTTATTCACTAAGCTATAACTATACCTAATACTGTGGAACAGGTTTTTTTACAGCTTTGGGTACATTGCTGTGGAAAATCTCGATTTGTGTTTTTTACCTTCACAGGGTTGAGATTTGGGACTTCAGATAAAAATGCTGTCAGGACACTTTTGGGGCATGGTGTAAAAATCACTGAACAAGAATTATATATGTATTAGAGAGTACAGCTGAAAATGAACGTGAAGGGAAGTGAAGCAATTTTATTCCCTTCTCCTTGCATCAGCTTCACTGAGTTTTTACTTTGAGCCATACTGTAATTGTTAATTGTTAGCCCATGGCATAGACTTCACTGCTCTACTGAGCACGTGAGACATTGCTCTGAAGGCATTGCCTGAATGAACAATCTGGCATGCAATGGGAATACATCCATTGCATCCTTCTTTAAGAAAAGGAAGAGTTCCTTCCTTTCTGTAAGTTGGTGACTTTCTTTTGGCTGGTCCTGCATATTAGTAGAGCAGTTTAGTTACCACATACTTTTCTCCTAGCAGTCACCAAAAAAAGAGGCTACAGAGAGAGGCTTTTCGGGGAACTATACTGTGATTCCCAAAACCCACTTAGCAGGGAGTAAAAGCTAGGGTGAAAGGTTTCTTTGCCTTTATTGCCTCCACTATTGTTCAAGTAAGGACCAGCTGTGTTTTTGCCTTGTGTAAAAATCGTGCACTGACTAACAGAAAACTGAAATGGGTGTATTTCATTCCATTTAGAAGTGACCTTGCTAGAGAGGGCTTGAAATCTATCAAAATACGCGTTTCTATTGCCCTTAAGAGATACTGTTCTTAAGTAATTTGATTGTAATGGAGATAATAATAGGAAAATGATTTGAATCTTTGCTTTTGCAGAGGTATGTGTGGCTATTATTCTGCCTTTCTACATCAAGAATGCATTCAAAAGTAATATGTAGAATGGATTATTTGGGAAACAATGTCAGTTTGTTTTATTTCAACAACATATGCAAACAGCTAAGATGACATGACTTCTGTAACACTGCTCCTTCTGTCCCATTACAAGGAAGGAGATAGTGAATTTATGTTAGGTTTTTTTGTAGGTAGTGGCTTTTTTTGAAATGTCATGAACTTTTATTCCTTTATAAAGTTTGGAAGACATTTGAAAGCACTTAATCTGCCTTCTGATTACATAAATTAATTAGATTCAGTAATTAAGATACAGTAAAAATACATTTTGGACTTTCAGACTAGATTGAAAATTCCACAACTCAAAAACTGAAAATGAAAATCATGTATTTACTCTCTTGGACCTCAGATTTGTTCCAAAAATTTTGATATGTTCTCTTTTTACAAGTTAACTTTCTTTGCAGTAAAGAATCATCTGTCTATGAGACTCTTGCTTAATGTGGGATCAAGCACCTTCTCTCCTGCTGTCACAGTAAAGCATAAACTTTAGCTTACATGCAACTTTGCATTACTGACCTAGCTGCGAGGTGCCACCAAAAGGCTGATTGTCTATTCTCTGACCTTATCTTTAAACCACATTGTTGTTATCATGTGAGTTCCCAGTCTGTGGAATGAGGTAAAAATGTGTGCAACTGAAGAACTTTTGGTTTAGGACTAGTTGTCAGATGTGTGAATCATAGTTCTGGAAACCGGGACTGTCCTTTTGGCAGCAGGCCCCATTTTTAGAAGATAAGAAATAATGAAATATGTCACTTTATTCTGCCAGAACATTTCAGAGCAGCTTTGGGTGCAAATTCACATCCTTCTTGTTTATTTCTCCTTTGTTAGTGAAAGATTTAAAGTGTCTGGTCCTTGGGTCAAGCTGAAGATTTCAGTTAGATACATTACATAGCTTCATATTTTTCATCTTGCTTTCTCATTGTCTCATGCAGAGATGCTGAGCTTCTAACTTTATGAAAGAGGGTATTCTTGTACTATTGTTCGCTTCCCTATATGTTTGCACAACAGATTTTCAGTCCCACTGGGCTGGCACCAATTGTAAGAATATGTTACTTACATTTATTTTTTGTTTTACCACATGCTCTCTCAGGAATTTTCAAGCTTGCAAGACTATGAAACTATAAAAATGAAAAAGATTAGGAGTTTTAGGCTGCATCAAACATACTGTTCATGGCTTATGCTCTCTAAAAGTCATGCACAATCAGGTTTCAGACAGTGCTCAAATATATCTAAAGTTGGTATTATACCATTGACTCCATTATCAGCTCTTACAGTCCCAGGGCTGGGAGAAGGAGGCCACATCTTTTTGCTCATGCAGACATCTAAAAATGTTGACTATTGTGGGATTTCATTTAAATCACACCACGGAAGAACAGGCAGCCAGAAGAATAGAGCAAGGTCTAACCCTCTGTTGCTACGGAGAGCCTTTTGATGCTCGAGTCAAGATAGTTTTCTTCTGAGGCCCATTTTCACTGGAGTGGCAGTCATTTAATCGGAAGAACAAGAAGTACAGAGCAAGGTCTAACCCTCAGCACCTGAATTAGCTACTTGGAGAGCATATTTAGATGCTCGTAGTCAAGCACTAGTTTTCTTCTGAGGCCCCATTTCCACTGGACTGTGTGATATTATGCTTGGAAGGTAAATAAAACACATTTTGTATATATTAAAGAACACATCAGGGATGGGCTGTTCTAGAGAGTGTAGAAGATATATGTAACATGGCAATGCACACTACTGAGATGAATCACTTGGGTGAAGCTCACTTCTGCCCCGAGGACAAATACACAACCTGTGTCCACTGTTTAGGCTCTCTGTATTTATACAGAGAGGCATAGAGAGACCCTATCTGATTGGCTGCGGTATTGGAAGGAGAGCAGTTTAGAAACAAGAGCTTGGGTCACAGAATCATTGAATGGCTGGGGCAGGAAGGGAGGTCATCTTGTCCAACCTCCCTGCTCAAGCAGGGCCACCTGGAGCAGGCTGCCCAGGACCAGGCTGCTTTTGAGTATCTCCAAAAATGGAGACTCCACAGCCTCCCTGGGCAACCTGTGCCAGTGCTCGGACACCCTCACAGTGTAAAAGTGGTTCCTGATCTTCAGGTAGAACCTCCTGTGTTTCAGTTTGTGCCCATCGCCTCTTGTCCTGTCACTGAGCACCAGTGGAAAGAGCTTGGCTCCATCTTCTTTACGCCCTCCCTTTAGATACTTACGTGCATTGAAGAGATTCCCCCTGAGCGTTCTCTTTTATAGGCTGAACAGTCCCAGCTCTGTCAGCCTTTCTGCATGTGAGAGGTGCTCCAGTCCCTTAATCGCCTTAGTGGCTCTCCACTGGACTCTCTCCAGTAGCTCTGTGTCTCTCTTCTACTGGGGAGCCCAGTACTGGATACTGGATTCCTGTGTTTAATTCCCATCTTTAAACCATTTGTTTTCGTATATGTTATGAACACATTTTTTTCGCAGGCTCTCACACACGCTTTGTTTTCAGGAAAAAATCTAAACATCCCCATGGAGAATGATCAGTGAGCCCACAGTTTCAAAAAAAAAACCATACAGTTTTTGTGATGGTGGTTTGGAAACAAAAGGCCAAACTTGAGCACTGGATCTTCATAAATAAGAACCAGTTTATGTAATGGCAAACATGACAATTTTTACAAAACCTGTACGCCTGCTAGAATGGAATTCTGGACAATTTATAAGCATTTGATGTTATAACAGATCAATTTGAATCAATGAAAGAAGTTTTAGCATTTTTGTAGGCACGTAGATTGAGCAGAACTATTTATCTCCGGCTTTTTGGTCTGAGTGCAGTAATGCCTTTTCTATCTGATAGGAACTCTGAACAGTTGTTCTAACTTTGGGGGAAGAAATCCTCTTCAGACTCTCCAATGGTATCTTCAACAGCCAATAATTAATTTTTTGGAGTGAAAATCATTGTAATGGAATTGACCTTTCCCCATAGCAATAGGTTCAATCACTTCCATCTGTCAAAATCTCTTTGCAGGATTTTAATTAACGGTGAAAAATATTTGCTCTCCATGTCAATGAGTTATTGAGAATCCCAAATACCTGAGTGCTTCATAATGTTCTGGCAGTATAAAAAAACCAAACAAACAAACCTCCAAGATGAGGACAGATCTCCTGGGGCAAAATCTGGAAAGCAGTGGAACCTCGATCTTCTCACAGTTGATCTTGAAGCCAGAAAATAATGAAAAATCATCAGTCTTCCTCAGCAGGCTGGGAACTGATGAATCCAGCTTTCCAAAGAGAAGTTTTGCACCAACATGACCACATTCTTTCAGAGAGCTGTGTGAATTGCATATATATGAAAATGGCTTATTCTTTTTCTGCCACCCACATCCTAAAACTGCTAGTGTTAGCAGGAGTAGTAACTGGACTGCTGCCACAGAATTGTAGCCACATCTGTCTTCAGTAGTCAGCTGCACAGATCGTCCCTATATCTTGTTGCCTTTTAAGCAACGTATGTTTTCTCTGGAGGGAAGGCACAAATTCAAGGATAACTCGCATCTTCCTCTTGAGCCGCTGACTGACTGAGCATTAACTTGGATATGTCTTGGCCACAGAGAGTGAGCATTAAGATCATTGCTTACACACCACACCTACAGTGCTAGGTGGGCACCACAAAGCAGGAAGAATTTGCAGTGTACTGGGGACTGCATGTTTTCGCTGTCTCCTTGAAAACTCCAATCAACAAAATTTATTCCTGAGTTCTTTGAATATGGAACGTCACTTCCATGGATGGTGGAGTGTAAATTCCACAGAGCTGCCTTCAGTGTGTTGCTTTGGCTTATCGACATTAAATGGTAAATGCAATCTCTCCCTTGCTCACATTTCTGTTTCTGCAGAGCAGAACATATGACTTATGGCTATTTTAATATCAGATGCTGCTACCTAGCTTTCTTGTATTTCATTATCCTTTTCTTTAAGCTAAGACTACTTAGGCTTTCACAGCTGCTTACAAATATTAGTCAAATAAGAGTTCTTATAGATGCCATCTACACAAGTAGAAATATATTTCCAAGTGGAATGAGCCTGAACCCCCTCAGTGGCTCAGCAATACTCAGAGGCAGCTATCGCCATATGTACTGAACGTTCTCACCATGTGAAAGCACAGCAGTTATAATGCACTCTGCTTTCAGGTGTGGTTGTTGGTTTCACTTCTTTCTCATTATCCCTGCTAATACCCTCTGTTCTCAACTTCAGGCGTGTTACAGCCATTGCTACTAAAAGGTGGCTGCGCTCTGCATTTGTATCTCAGTTCACAAAAGTCAAGCTGATAGTGTAACAAGACAGTGAGGAGGGTTTAGTTCAGACCCAATTTTAGTTATTGAGCAAATAGCGGCAATGCTGCCAGCCTTCATTACATCGCAGAGACAGATGGTCTGGACTGAGAGACCAGCAATTAATGTACAATGTGTTCTTTGTTGGCACTTACCACAAAGGGATTTTTTGTGTATATAAACTGTCTTATTCTTAAAGCTGATTTTGTTTTGTGACTCAAGTGTCTATATGGAGTTGGAGGGAAATAATTCTATGTAGGCATTAAGTGAAGGAGTTCTCTTTCTCTCAGCTTTCATTCAACATTGTGATGACTGAACATAATTTTTAAATTTTGAAATACTCTTTGTTATCATAGGCAAATGTCCCTAACTTCTGCATTAAAATGAGTTCTTTGCCCTCTAGTATTCCTGTTAAATTGGGAATTTTATAATTCCCATCAGGAAAAAATATTTGTCCTTCCTGCATGATAAGTAGAAATTTAAGACATTGGAGTGAATGTATGCATTTGGTCCAGATGCTTACTTGGGTGAGAATCACTGAAGTTTTGTACTCCACTGACCAGCTGAGAACTTGGCTCATTATTTTTTTACATTATTTTTATTCTACAGTTCTATTACCGGAACCCTGATTCATTCACTAAATAGAATCTGACATGAAATGAGCCAGATGTATGACTCAAAGCCATGCTTGGTTCCTTCACTATGCCTCAACTATTTTATAACCTGGGTGCAAGTGCTTTTGGTTGGAGCTGTGTAATTCCAGATATGATCTCCAAGCCTGCAAATCAAAAGACACCAACTTTTCAGGAGTCCTGTTAAAGCCAGAATACTGTGGACATGAGTCAATACATGTCTGTCTGTTGCTTTTTGCCAGATTCAGGCTATAATTTGACACAGAGGTGATGATTTGTGAAACCCATTTCATATTAATACTCCTGCCTCATTTACTTGATACTGTCAATTCTTTCAATGAAGTTGGAAGGTTTTTTAGCTCTGCCTTTGAGATATTTGGGACCTTATTGATTAGGATTGTGAGCCTCAGGTACTGGGGAGATAAATATGTGGTCATGTAATCAAGAGTCTGCTTCATGAGCAAGAGATGAGATAATGTTCTAGGATTAATTTTCTGAGATCTCTCCTTTTCGCTCCAACCTTTTTTTTTTTATTTTAAAATTGAATTTTATATATGCAGTAGAGAAGGACAGGCAGATAAAAGATTGGACCATAATTATAAGCTATTGTAGATAAAAGTCCAGTTTTCCATTCAATAAGGCAAATTTCCTTGGGCAAATTCTTAACAACACAGATAGATACCTCTTCTTTTGTACCACACTTATTTGCACTGGCTTTTGTATGAAAAACAGTGTTAATACAAGTAGGAATGACTCTTTGGTAAAGACTTGTTATGCAGTCCTCAGATTATATTATATGATATTGCACTGGCAATACTCTTCTTAGTATCAAGCATTTTTCAACCACAGTTCCTCACTATGGCTGTCTTTCTAAAGTACGATTGTATAATAAACAGGGAAGTATATTTAAGTACTCATTGTTGGCAGATGCTGCTGATATGGTAGCTTTTTCTGACTGTTTGTATCTTCTAATATTTTTGGGGGGTGGTGTGGTGTTTTTTTGTGGGTTTTTTTGTTGGTGTTTGTTTGTTTGTTTGTTTGGTTTTTTAATTAACATCTCAAGAAATTCTCAGCTTTTCTTCTTTTGTATTCTGTGGAAAAAGAAATGTACCTGAGTGCCAGACATATGTTACTACAGTAGCGTTCTTCAGCTCATGTCACATTGGTCATTGTTTCATGCAAGAGATGCATTTTGTGTCTAGTAACTGTTTCCTGTATTTTTTTCCCCCCAGTCTAGCCCTTTCTCCAGAATCGCTTCATACAGAGCTCCAACTCTTAAGCTTCTAAGAAAACATTTAAATTTCTTTGAGTAATACAATTTTCCACTTACTTCCACACTTGCTGTCCTGTTTTGTAATAGCCTGAAAAAAGAAATAAAAGCAACAGCATGAGAATTACCTGGGTCGAGATGCTCTGTTTCGACCAGCAGCATATTCCCTTCATCCCTCCCCCATATACACAATGAACAGTAACTACAGAGCAATAGCTAGTTCTTGGGATACTTCTGGTGCTCAGAACACAGTTCTCTAGGAGCAGTAATGAATTAATCAGTCCTGCAACAATCTCACATGTTGGACAAAATACATTTTCCACATTTTATACATGGAGAAAAAGGAGACAAAAGAGGCATTGACTCATAAAGCAATCTAGCCAAGCTATCCTCACAGATACCTCACTGAAAGTAAATATTTGTCTTTACTTCTCTTCTACATTATGGAAGTATTTGTGGTTCTGAGCAGCCCTTGGCTTAAAATGTAACTTCAGGATTGCAGTAATTTATGGTTGTCTGCAGTGAAGCCCTCTAGGGCTGAGATTATCTACAAGGTCTCAAAGGTATCTATTGTGTTTCCTGCATATGGAATAGAAAATATCTGACCTGGCACTAAACTACTTGGGGAGACATCCACATTTATGAACGGTATCTCTGTTTTAAAGTATTTCCCTTCATTCCAGAATCCAAAGCCTGTGAAAATATTAATTAATTAATTACACTGTACAATCCTCTTAAAACATTTGGTAATTGAGAAGTTTTCTATGCAGAATGAGCCCTTAACTACCTTTACTGGGGCTAAATCCCTTGCACTTGAATGTTCAACAGCACAACATAGTAAGAAATCGAATAGTAAGTGCCTTTTCCTCTCTAATAACACTTCAGACATTAGTCTTTCTTTAACCTTTTGATCTTCAGCCCACACTACTCAGTGATTTTGATACTGAATCACAGATTGATTTCAGTGTTTAAAACATATGGATTTACTTTGTATAAAGGGGTTAGAAATTGTCATTGGAGTGGTTTATTCACAAAAAGCAAAGCAAGATGACTAATGTAAAGAGTTTCCACTTCATTCTCTTGGTAGAATAGGGCTATTCCCCGTATCATGGATCTCTCTCAGATCAGCAAGAACATGCTAAGCCTGATTTGAGTGGATATCATGGGAGAAGCCAAACTGGAAATGTTAGTAAGCACCAAGTGATCTGTGTGTAAAGTCAAACCACCTGGTTAATATGGAATGAAGACAATAGGGACTTGCAGGTCAAATTGCCCTTGTCCCCAGGTTTAGAGAGCTTTCTGTCTGTTTTCAATGTTTTAAAATGTGTGGATTCTGCTCAGTGGTACATGCTTGTCCTTTTCCTATCCTTTATAGGTTATTTGTAGTTACTATTTGTTGTTACTCATATTAATTACTGATCATTTCTAGTTACCTGTTGTGGTCTCGCAGCACTATCTGACAAAAATCAAAACCAAACTGGCTTAATGATTTCATATTAGGATTCAAACTCTCTTTTTATGCCTAGGGCAGTCAGCAAAGAACAAGATCTCTCTGGATTTTCTGGATGACTGAGAATCACTTTCTCATTACAGACTAATTTACTATGCTGGAATCTCAATATACTCTGTTCTACTACCACTGCTTTATGTAGTAGTTGGCAGGAGCACTAACTCAGATGTTGCCACTTGGAGTATTTGCCTCATTGATAAAGGCAGTAATTCATTGCTAGGAGCAGAGCTCAACTCTATGCCCTGAGATATGGCAGCCTAAGCATGAGGAGTAGGCTATGAGGAGTCTTGTATGTGTTTGTATGTAATACAGAAGACACCTGCTGAAGATCCTGCATGGAAGAGAGGAAAGGTGAACAGCTGGATACAGAAACCTACAATTTCTTGTGGCACTCATGAACTGTCCCTAAAAAAACCCCTATTTTAAAATTCTCAATATTTAGCATTAAATTTCTGGTTAGTTTAGGAGTAAACTAGCATTTTTTATAATGTTAGGAATGTCAACTGACTTTTAACATCCAGTCTATTGTGGAAATAGCATTCCACCTTTTTAGAAGAATAAAGATTGTTGTGTAGCGTGTATAGTTTTATTCAGGGAAAAATTCAAGGCCACTGTTTTCTACTCTGTGGTTTCGCTATCCAAAGTCTTAATGTGAGACCCAAACTTGGACGTCTGTAATTTTGGAAAGAAAACAATGAATGAAAACAATATTGAGCCTTCCTTCAAACAAGGAAGGACAACTTTAACATTGATTTAGAGCCCACTTTATAAATAAATAAAGTTGACTTTTTAAAATGTTTTAGACCATCATAGTAACATCAGACAAGGCTTTGCCATTGGTACAGGAAATGGCTTTTTCTTCAGCTTGGAAGGTATTGCCAACAGAAATGTAGTGACATTTTGGTTGCTATATCTCTGCCTATTTGAGAAAACCTATATTCCTAATGAATGTAGTGTAAAGCAAAGCTAATTCTTCCAAACCACAACTTAGCTCCATTTTACTTTGCACCAAAAATGTGGTGAGGCTGCCTTAACCTACATGGAATTGAGTAAGTACAAACATGCTTTCAAGCTCCTGCTTGACTGTAACTTTTTTTTCCCATTGCGGGCAATGAGGAAAGCCTTCCCAGCATCTCCTACGTGTGGTGCTAACATACCTAGTAAGAAGTGAAATTCCCATAATTCAGTAACAAAGTAGTTGCTTTGGTCTAAGCTGGTTTAGGTGTATGGGGAGTACAGACAAAGATTACTGTATCCTTCCCTCACTTGTTTGGATAAAGTATAGAAATTCTGTAATATGATCTGTTTTATTTTTAGGTAATTCCAGCCTGAATCTGTCTGAGAAAGGCAAACGTACAAAGGCTTTTTTTTCTGTCTCTTCTGCAGTTTAGCTTCGCTAGGTTACCTATCCCAAAAGCAAAGCTGTGGCAGGTGCTAAAGAAGGAAGAAGGGGGATGAAGGGACCCTGCACAGGATGGCACAAGGTAGCCACAAGGATGAGAGCAACCCTGAGAGCCCTCATGGGAGGGAGAGGATTTGTTTGGCCAGCTATGATACCTACCCCTCTAAAAAGAGTAGGCGCTGAGGAGGAAATTTGGAATGTGACTCCTGATTGTGTAATGTCTAGCAGTGTGACACAGTGACTGTACTGTATTTTCAGATCCCTTTTTGAATTTTCACTATGTGCAATACTTGTTTAGCTGTTTTGGAAAGCTGCTAGGCATTATGGCAGAAGCAAAAGCTATACATAAAATTGTCTGTAGTAATTTCTACTGATTTGACCACCAATTACTTCAAATCATGACTTGTATGTGGGGTTTTTTTGTTGTTCTATTTTTATGTATTCTAAGACACGCCCCCCCCCAAAAAAAAAAAAAAAGTAACATAATGGCTATGAGCAAAAATAATTTTTTGGAGAGCAAAGTAATTCACATATTTAGTAACAATATACTGATGAATTCTGTAGGGTTACTAACATTAATGAATATCCTCAAACCTAAAAGATTGTTACAAGCTTGGCCACTTAAAAGCAGTTGAAAATTTTAACAATGTCTTAAAATACATGGTCATCAACAACATAGAGGGCATATCAGACATGATTTAATGCTTTTGAAATGTCAAATAATGCTGATGCCTTACAACAATACGAGTGTTTTAATTTCTGTGGCATTTTAAAGAAGTTAACTTTGCAATTTTATTGCAGGATGTAATGTGCAATTGTTAAAACATCATCAAACTGATTGCTTTATTTGATTTAAAATGTCATATTCAGTACGGTGATTTTCACTCATTAACATTAAACTCAGGGAACCATATGTTAAAACAATCTTGTCTATTGAACGAGTACACTCAGTTAAATAATATGAGCAGAAAAAATGTGAGACTTTCTACTAAGTGTTTTTATCTCCATTTTAAAAATCCTCTAAAATTCATTAGGAAAAACCTAATCCTGCAAATGGTAAATCATTCTATTTATAGATTGCATGGCATTTTGATATTAAAATGCATAAAATCTGCCAATAGTTTAGAAATGAAGCATCAGCAAAGAGGATTATTGGTCTACCTAAATAATAATACAACCATTAAGAGGATAACATTTTCCAATTGCAATTACATGCCTTAATTTTAAAGAAGCTATCATTTACAATAATTTGGCAGATTCAGTCCGTATTTCTTTCAGAAATTTATTTCTTCATTATGCCTCAAAACAAATTTATGGTGCATTTATGTTTGTGAAGATAATTTGCTTAGTTTATTGTGAATGGAAATCAGTAATTACATACAATCTCATTTTCTACAGACATAAAGTTAATTCATGGTAGTAATTTTACACAGAATATTACCCTGTGTTAGTTATGATGAAAATGTTACTGTGGCAAATGCTCTATTACAGTATAATTTCCTTGGACTTGGTGAAAAGGAAATACTGACTTAGTAAATAACACTTAAGTAATTGATTATGTGATAATTTGGGGTGATTCTGAAGATTTATTAATGATTATGGGAAAAATCCTTATCTGGCCCTAGAATCAGAACCTCTTTTGTGAGTGGAGAATGGAAGCTTATTAAAGGAAAAATAAACACTTCAAGAAGTCTAGCAGCATATATGTCCAACCAGATGCTGGAAGTAAGTCTTTGATGCTCATGATGAAAGCAATAGATCCAGTTCTCCAAGGAATTTGAATGGAATCCCTTGCTTTAGAGATCTAAAAATGGACAAAGCTAAATAAGATGTCTGGAGGCAGTGATTCTATATTAACATTCAAGACAATTTTTTGTTATAACCAGTCTTTATGACCACATGATGTCTGAGGCTAAACCTTTTGTGGAAAGTATTAAAGGAACACATATTAAAAAAAAAAAAAAAAAAAAAGTTGTATTTTGCTCATATCCTGCTGATGGATGTGTAGTAGTCAACGTACACCTAAATGTTTTGCTCTGGACATTCGGGTTTACAGTGCATTCATATAGTTCTTTGATGGAGATTACACTTCAGAAGTGTGAGAGAAAAAAAATCACTCATATTCTCCCCTACCCATCCCACCCCAATAAAAATTGTTGAAACACAAAAATTTCTCAGGAAAGGGGGAAACAACAAAGGACTACTTGACATTTTATTTAATAGTAAATGTCCTGGTTTGAGGTAAAACAGGCCCAAACCACGACAGTAGTGTAGATAGAGCTGTATGCACTGATGATCTGGCTTTGAATGTCATTGTATCCAATGGCAAAACTTTGTTGTCCCGTGGAGTAACACGGCCAAGCTGTTACCTACCTGCTTTGTCTTGCCGTACACTGAACCAACTATTTCAGTAAGCTGCTATGGGAATTATAATCTCCTTGGTTTTGTGAAAGAGTTAAATGAGGATAATTTGCTGGTTTGGAACTAACTTCCTTGGGGATTAGGTAATACTAAATAATCATACTGTTCTAAATATGATGCTACAAGAAAGCTTGTGTACTCTCAGCTGAACAGAAGGAACATAGATCTGTCATTAGCCTTTATATCACAAAATGTATAAAAATGTTATACACTGTAAAATATCTGCCATCTCATTAAAAGTAAATGAGGTTTGGCAAACTGTGGATGTTTAGAATAAGACTATTACTAAAGTGTTCATGCTGTAAAGAATGAATTAGTTGTAGAATTATTAAAGGAATCTTTGATCTTAAGAACTATTGTAAGTAATGCTTTATGTAATCCATACACTGCTATCACATAGTATTTATGGAAGTATTTAAACATTTAAACTGAACATGCATTTAAAATAAAAGCATCTGGAACTCCAGTGGCTTTTGAAAAAGTTGATTTTCAAGTACAGATACAGTTGGTGTCATAAAATATTTCTGACCTAAAGTAGTGCTATCAAAAATTACAGATTCCAAGGTCATTATCTTCCAAAGTGAGGAGTTTGTGGTTTGGTTGGGGGTTTTTTTGTTTGTTTTGTTTTGTTTTTTTTTTTAATCTGTGGTAGTTTTTATGTATTTCGCATGAGACTTGCACCTGATTTCAGTATGTCATGCTCCCCTTGCAAAAGTTAGGTGGGAACCTAATGAAAGAAGCAGTCAGAATAGTGTCATTGGAGATGCGTGGCTGAAGGAGCTGAGTTTCATAAATTTAAAATGAGAAGGTGGTTAGCTACCCTACTCTGCATTGTCTTAGTTAATCATTAAGACTTGTTTTTTCCCTTATCCTTTCCTTTGCCAAAAATGGGGAGGGCAGAGGGGTATTTATTTGAAGTATGTGTTTATAACTGTTGAACAGCAGTTGAATTCCAGAACGAATTCCAGACATATACAACTGAGAGTTGACTATTGACATAAATTACTACCAGACTGCAGCTGTACAGATCATTGTGTGGGAATTCCATACATATATGTCAAACATACATAAAAAACATTCATATTTCTGGAAGAAGATATGCACAAAATAATTCTTGTAGCTCCATATTTGGGCAGGTGTTAAAAGGAAAAAAGCTTCTGTTAAGGCTTGACAAAAACCCATAAAACATCAAAAAAAATATTGCTCCCTTTAAAGCAAGTTTAAAAAATTGTATGCTTTGTTTTTTCAATCCATATGCAATGAAATCACTTTTGGATGACCTAAGTTCTATTTTTAGCTTACAACCTAATCTTTTTCACTTTGAATTGAGATAGTGGGTTTTCTTTTTTTTTTTTTTCCCTTTCCTGGCCTTGCATTTTTTGTGTATCATGTATAAGATGGTTTTATTGCAGAGACAGTCCTGTAGTAGGTTCATGCTGTTGCTGTCTGACTCATTGATTTTGCTTGGAATTTCTAAGTGCTCCTGAAATAAAAATTATTAAGAACAAGTTTTTTATTCTGTATCTGTGCATTCTCTTCCAGTAAGTTCTTAAAACCGTTAAATCATGTAGGAATATGCATATCGCCTAGCACAAAGAGGTTAAATTCTGCTTTAGCAGCAGAAATAAATAGTACCAGTAACCAGCTGCTTTATAACCTTGCATTTGAGCACAGCATAAAACTGAATAAGAAATTATACCTTTGGATAAGTTGTTGACTTATTTTATAAAATAATGAATTAGCAGCAGAGGCAAGTTTTCATTGTTTTGTATTGTCTGTAGTCTTCTGTGTTTTCCCTTTGTGCTTAGAATTTCAGACTTTATATGGGAGGCTTGAATGCTTAAGGGAAATATCTTTAAATGAATTGTGCTCCAGACCAACTGCTGTGGAAGCGTTAAACCTGACAATTAAAATAGTGCACATCTAGCTTGGTGGAATCAAATGGATCTCTTAAAAAAGACAAACAAACCCCTCAACCCCTCCAAAAATCCAACATCCCTGTGTTAGAAAATTTGTCTTATAAGAGTTTGTGTGTGTAAGTATAAAAAAGTATACTGAGATATTTTTCAGTTTCAGATTCCTGATGAGTTCTGTATTTTGCCAGTAGGAACAAATTCCACAGTGTACAATATTCTGCTTCATTTCTAGGGGAAATACTGAGGTGACAGTTGTCAGTCTTTTTCTTAAATCTTCACAGTCAGTGGCCTTTTTTCATCCAGAGTCCTATATTGCTGCATATTCAGAGCTCTTAAGATGTAAGGTTGTCTTTTGAAAGGAATTTTGTGTATATACATTTAGTAAAAAGACAGTTAAAATGTTATGTAAATCAGAATATCTCAAGGGGAAGATGAAACCAACTGGAGACTGCAACATGTCATTCCAGAATAACTTTTTGTTTGAAGAAATACTTTCATTATTAGTTCAAAATTAACTCGGAAGTGAATATTACTTTGAAGAAAGGCTACTTGGGCTTTGAAACGATATAGTAGAGCATCAAAACAGTTAAAGTAATGGGTTGTGTATATATGGACTTTAACAGAGCTAGCTCCTGCTAATAAAGGAGATCTTTCAAATACACGGATAATTCTTTTAACAATCACAGAACAGACTTCTTATAACTGAAAAGTAGCTCAAGAGAAACAAAACGAGACTTATTCCACCTCTGCAGTGATCAAAAGATTTGACATTCTGAAGTATTCATTTCACCTTCTGAAAAAAGTGAGGAAAAACTCTGTAGAATGATTGAAATTAAATTTTCAGACTATTAACAACTTTAAAAATGGAATCATGACATAAACTCATTTCCTCTTGCTTCTCATTTTCAAATAAAGTGTTGTAATTTCTATTAAGGTAGGAGGTTTTTATAGGAAATGGTTTGGAATGAGCAAACTACCGTTTGGCTGGGAATCTAAATGAATTCAACTTTTTATAGCCCTGTTTCTACTGTTGCTGTAAAACAGCTGTTACCTTCTGATGCCACCCTGACTTCTCCAAACTAGAAGGAACTGGAAATACTCCACTGAGCCATTAATGGGTTGATTCCAAAGTTATTGAACTTGCTGGAGTTTTCTCATCTATTTCATTTCCATGTTGTCTGTTGAGGTTAGTCTCATTTGTTAGCAAGCTGTGCTGTATTGCTGTAGTACCTAGTAACCTTAGTCATGGATCAATGTGCTGAACAATGAGCAATCAGGAACAAATGGATGGGCTGTGCCTAGAGAGTTTCAAATCCAAGTGCTTAAAATGCATAACTTAGCTGGTGTTAAATGTGTCCTACAGAAAATACTGCATGGCAAAGCCGGACAGATTAATGACAGAGAAATTCCTGTTGCACATTACTAAGTACACAGAAGCCACATCTGTCTTCAGGAGTCCCATGAAACACACAAATGGTTGCAGCCTGAGAGAAAGTCTGGGGAAAGCACCATGTATGCTTGCCCTCTTCTTAGCCTCTTTTGAGAGGCTTCAGCCTAACTGGGTCTTTCGTTTGACCCGATACAGTTGTGTTCTTATGTTGCTCTCCTTGAAAGATATTCTGTAATGAAGTCATTCACAATGGCAATGTTTTTTGATGTAGTGAATCAGAGAACTGCAGAAAAAGACAAAATCATTCCTGTTAGTTCAAAGAGTACTTATGTGTCAAAAGAACAGCTTCAGCTCCAGGTACACAGAAGTCTTGCTGCCTCACAGCCACTTCAACTTTCATTAGTTTATTGATTGCTTCCAACTGTTGCAGAAACAGTTTTGGACTGGAGGCTCAGGCACTGTGAAATGGTTGTTTGATTACTAACAATTTAGGAATTCTGGTGGCTAGCAGGATGAGCAACCCTAACATTGAGACTTTTTGCTGTATTATTCAGGGAGGAAGGGGATCTAAGATGAATATGTACAGACTTTGGCCACAAACACATCTATCAGGGAGCCAGTGTACTGAAACAGTACAACTCTGTTGTTACTGGAGACAGTGCTCTGAGATATAATTATTTAAAGCAAAGTAGAAAACTGGTACCAGGGGAGAACCTGACTCCCACATACTTCTTTAAGACCTAGAGTATTTTTATAGAAGGTTGTGAACCAATAGCTCCCCCGTTCAGAAGGTGGATGTAGATTTGGATCTTCTGCAGCTAACGGTTTAGCTACTGTACCACTGCTTTTATTAAGCTTCATTAGCCTTCTTCAGTGAGAGGTTAGGTATACACTCAGTTTACCAACAGATTGAAACCCATGAATGACAAGGCTGAGTACGTGTAGCGTTGGAAGGTCCTAGCAGCTGTGCAATGCCAGAATTTAGCTTGTTGTGCCTTTGCCTGTCAATAAAAACATTTTACTGTTCACCAGCAGAAGCTTGAAATTTCTTTCTATGGCACAGTGCACTGCTGTGTAGATTCCCATGCTAGCTGCAAAGGAGCTGAGGCACCAGAGCCAGTATATCCGTGCTGGTAAAGTGCTTTGCCCAAGCCAAATAGGAGCAAGCAAAAGAACAAGCTCAGGTGTCTCTTCAAAGCAAGGCATTATACTGTGTCAACAAACTCTAGGGGACTTAATTACTGTCAGGATTAGAAAGGGAATTTGCAAATGATAGAGGGATATAAATGTTGAAGTTTGGAATGTCGACACCCAAATCCTGTCTTCTCAATCTGGTCTGTTACTGAGAATGTGAGCCTATCTGAGTAGCAGTTTCAGAACTACTGTTATGAACCTGTAATCGGTTTTCCTTCTCTTATGATGCCTGCAGTCTTTCGCTGAACATGGACAGGTTTCCTGCAGGTCACAGGCAGGTTTTAAAATTAGTAAAATGGAAAATATTTTTTCTTTTTGTGTTGCTTGCTTAGATTTTTTTTTTTTTTTCCTATTTAAGGCTATTCTATAGGCCAGAATTTTGCTAAAGGCAGTAGACTCCAACTTGCAAATTTCAGGCTAGACATCAGTCAAGAGTAAACTCTTACAGCCTGTATTACAAGTGGGTAAAAGATATTGTCTGGCTCTGTGCCAGGATTCGCCTTAGGAGTTTGTGAAATACCTGGAGAACAATAATCCTAGTCTGATTTGGGAGGGTCTCTAAATACTGTTGTAATAAAAATACTCATCAACTGATTAGGGATACTAATTTCTAAAATTAGTAGGCTACAATCCATACTTTACTGTTCTCCTGCCCTCTGTTGTTACAGTTCACTTAGGTTAGTTAAATGTTTTTCATGGATCTCTTCCAATCCACAGGCTTGCCTTTCCCTTATGTGTACATACGCAGGAGCTCGTATTGTAGGTTAGGGATATTCCCTTCCCACATCATGCAAATGATGCGTAATATCTTTATGCCAGCCTGAGAATTACAGGCGGCCTTGTCATAAATACTTTAAACTTTGCTACACCAGTTAGGTGTTTCAGTGAGACTAAAGTGAGTCTCTAATGGCTGATACAACCCTTATTATGTGATTCTGATTTCTCCACAGAATATAAACATGTTTCCTAATTAGGACTAAGGCTGTGAATAGGCCATTATCCTCCAGGTTTCCAAGAGTCTCTTCCGCTGAAGAATAATAAAGGGGCATCGGAAAACAGGTATCAACAAATGAATATAGAACAGTGTATGAAACAGCCCACAGCAAAGTGCTAAAAATATGAGCAGGTAAATCCTAGGTTATGCTGAAAACTAGCGTTTGGTGTTGATGGCAATGCACCAACAAAACAATTTTGGGATCTGCTAGGCTGGCAAGTGGTGGAAGGACCAAGCTTGATTCAGCCTGTCATGCGGTCAGCATTCTTGCAGACTGATGCTGTGATCCCAGGCAAATCCTCTCTGATCCTCCTTATTTGGGTTGTAAATTCTTGAAAGTGGGGATTGTCTCCCAGGGTGTACTTGGACATTGTACAAGCTTAGTCTCTACTAAATAATGCTTGTGATAATTCAATGGTGGTCTTGGGTACATGTGGCCTCTGCCCTAGAGAAACTGATTGTCCATCGTACCCCCAGGGCAGAATTAACATGTACACTTATGTTTTATAGTGTGTTTTTGTTTCAAGTTCATATGCCTTTTACATAGTAGAAGTGTGTTCTTGTTAGAGCAGACTGTTATGCTATTACTTACATGTGGGAGTGTCCTTGTTTGTTGTTCTCTGCTGAGATTTAGATTAGGATAGATTTAGATTAGATCTCAGGAAGAAATTCTGTACTCTGAGGGTGGTGAGGCAGTGGAATAGGTTGCCCAGGGAAGTTGTGGAAGCCCCATCCCTGGAAGTGTTCAAGGCCAGGCTGGATGGGGCTTTGAGCAACGTGGTCTAGTGGGAGGTGTCCTTGCCCATGGCAGGGGGGGTTTGAACTAGATGATCTTTAAGGTCCCTTCCAACCTAAACCATTCTATGATTTTACAACATGGAGGCTGAGTCCTTCAGAGCAATGATCTGTGCACCAGGCTGGAGCTCTTGATTTAGTGAGGTGCGTCAAAGGAGTCCAGAAGACCTGAAGAGAGATACATTCTGACAGTATCAGTATGTGAAGCTCTATCTATGTTTTTCCTTTTAGGTTTCTAAATACTTAAATATTGAGGGAAAAATAAAGAAAATCAAGGCAACAGCGTTTAGCTTGTTACAACTTGCCCTTTGCTCTGACTGAGTATAAAGAAACAGTAGAAGGATACTAGGTATTTCAATTTAGGTAGTGCAATGTGTCAATACTCATCTGATCTTTATTTGTGCTTCTGGAAACTTTTTGAAGACTATCCCTCGCTGCTTCATGTGTATAGACACAAATCTTCTTTGTCTGGGAGCCTCAGTCTTGGCACAGAGTTTATAAACCTTCTGCCTGAGGACTGGGAGCCTTCAATCTCCAGCATGCTGCACTAATGTTGCTATTTACTGTAATACACAGGGAGCCAAAAGACTCCTGTCTCATAATGGTAAAATGTACTGTCTCTGTAACACAGAGTATTGATACAAAATACACAATAAATATCTTCATCCTCTCCCCTCCATTTTGAAGGAGTCTCTGCCAAAGAACAAAGCAAGGTTTTCAACGTTTTCCCTTCTTGTTTTGGAATCACATCATCGATGCCAAGATCTTTCTGCAGTGTCAGAGATTTGTTTGTGTTTAGTGGGGATGGAGTAAGTACAAATGTTCAGGGGAATTCATACGCATGTTTCATCACTGAAGCACTTGCAGCTCTGAGGTCTTTTAATAGAGTTTGGCCCACTTACATACCAGCAACAAAAATCTTTATAAAGCTCTGAAAAGATTTTCTCATTTCTTCATTTTAGCCATCTTTATTATTTCTTTTAACAGAACTATGTTTTTATAAGGGAATATCCTGCTTGACAATCTTGCAGAAGCTGTAACTGTTATTTTGGAAAAAGCAGAATAACAACACAGTGTTGGGATTTTGGCATGTAAATTTGATGCTGCATACTTAAAGGCAAATGAAGATAAACTAAGATAAATGATTCAGGCAAAAGCTACCCTTTCTGTCTCTCGCATCAGTAGAAAAACATAGGCTCAGCTCATACTCTGAGACCAGACAAACTTGTATTGTCATTGTTGTTAATATTGGTGGCACTTTGTTAGTCCCTGGTCTGCAGTAAAAGCTAAGTGAGATTGCATGTAAGCTGGCATTACTAAGTGGAAGGAAAACCAGGCTTGACTGCAAAAAAGAAGAAAGAACCAAGGAAAAGGACATAAAGGAGAGGCTGACAGGAGTTAATATCTCACATTTCAAATTTGAGGCATAAACAAATCTGGCAACATCAGGTGGGTTCAAAATACATTGAAGGTTGGAAACAAGACTACAGTGTCAGGGCTCCATGCTACAATGCTTGCTATAGAAGTTCACTTTTTATATTTCTTTCTGTTGTGCTTTTCCAATAAACGATGCCTCCCAAAAGCTGGAATTTTTTCCACAGTTTGCCAATCAGAATTTGTTTTGGTGCTTTTATTATGAACCTCTCTCCCAATTTAGAAAATCTTTCAGCCCCTTTCCATTGCAGCCTCTCATTTTACAAAATGCCTTTCATTTATTCTACTTTTTCAAACATAGAACTGAATTTGGCTCAGTCTGAATGTGTTTGATTTGTGTTAACTCTCATAACAATTTGTGTGATAGTGCAAATTAGATAATAGGACTATTTTGAAGTGTAGACATCTACTCAACAGCTTTGAATGCTGGGCTGCATCCTACCCACCTGAGTTCAGTGAGGTTCTGTACGACTTAGGGTACTTCCTGGTGATTTTTGAAGCAGAGACCGTGATGCAACTTGGACGTATCAAACTGCCTTATATTTGAAACTCGCCACATGAGCAGGATACTTCCCTGAATGGAGACGTATTGACAGTATGGAGAATAGTAATAGACTCAAAATTCCTGGTGAAATGACTGAGATGAAATTGTTTATGAACTTTGTAGAAGTTCTGATTTGTTTGGTCTGAGGTTTATTTGCAAAGTGAAATTTTGAATGCCTGTGGACACAAAACCATTACAACTCAGAAAGCAAGGGATTATTGTGTGGAAAGCAGCTTCCTGTTAAAAAAAAAAAAAAAAAGGAATGTCTTTAACTTGTTTCACATGGGAATAATGTAAATTCCCAAACCATTTTCCTTTATTCCAAGAAATTTCTAATAAAAACTTAAATTTTGAACTGATATTACAAGAGGAAATGAGAAATTGGAAGGGGGTTGACTTCATAATGCGTGAATTCAAGATTTTCATTTTGTTTAGATTCCTTCAGCAGCATAAGAAGTAGACTTACATAAAATATTTTTCCCCCAGCTGCAAGCAGAAATCTACCTTGTGTGATGGTACTTTATTTACCGACAACCTTTACAGGTATGTGAATGAAAAGCCATGGTCTCTTTTCCTCCAGGGGAGAAATTTCAGTGCCATCTTATCCCCTAATTGAGGTGAATTTTGCTGGTCTCAGCTCACTTCCTAGCAGCTCCATTCCATATTAGATATTACTATAAAAAAAGGGGGGACAAATTGACAGCATCTGATAGTGAGAGTCCTTGGAATTGAATTAGCTCCTCAGTCAGGATTGAGGTCATTGCTGGGACAATGTAGCAAAATCATTTTATTCAGTGGCCTTTCACAGTAACTGTATCTGAAAGCCAAAAAGTCTCTGTCCTTCTTATTCAGCGATGTCAGAGAATGTCAGAGCAGAGATGCACAATACATTGGAGTGAAGAAAAGTTATCCGTAATGAGTATTAACTATATTAAGGTTTGTTTTCAGAATGGTAGAGGTTTGACCTAATCTGGAGGAAGATGGGTTTTGTGTTTTGCAATTTTGTAATTGGAAATGAGACAACAATGACATCGGGATTCCTCTGATTTATTCTTCACTCACATAAATTATTCTGGGGCTTTAGTTCTGTCACTCTGCCTTCTGTTTTCTGATTAGAATCAGAATTAAATAAGAAGATACTCTTAGGGTAATGTACCTTACCAGACAAGTCGGACACCTTCTCTGCTTTAAGAGATAGAAGTTGAAATAGACAGGCATGCTTAAATATGTTAACCAGTCAACTCTGATTCTCACAGAAGGTCCACATTCCTCTTTCATCTTATTGGGGTTCTTTGCTGTCTTTTTTTGGTGGGCTTTAAACCTAGTCACATTTGTTAGCAGCAGAACAGACTAATATTTTGTACAGGACTTTACAAGTTGTTTTATCTAAATAGGTCCAAGTGATTTGTAGCTGAAAATTATTTTTTATCTTTCAGCAGTCTTGATTTAAGCCTTCCTGCCCTCATTTACTCATCCATAGTCTGAAGAATATGATTCAGGATTTTAAAATACCAGCTGTTATATTTCTTCTTATTTTTCTTCCTTCTTGATCTAACTTGCAAAACAAAAAAGCAAACAAAAAAGCCCCCCAAACCTGCAAATATGGGACTAAAGTACAGTGCTTAGGTATTGTAGACATGTTATATACAGTTATTAAACTATTCTTTCCCTAGCTAATAATTTACTGTTTTTTCATCTATTTGACATACTTGGAATAAAATTTTTATTTAATATTATCCATATAGCAGAAATATTGTCATGTTTTTGCATATGGTTTCAAAGTGAAACACAGCCAGTTAAAAGTGTACCAAAGAACAAAACTGGCAAATATCCTGTTCAAATTTTAAAATGAGGTTTTTTCTTTGAGCCTGATAAGAAACAGACAATTACTAGTGTGAAGTTCATAACATAAAATTTAATGTTTTTCTGATCTGTGGTATGCTATCAAAATGGAAGTGTCAAAATGAGAGATCTTGTGAAACATTTGCCTCGCAAAGAAAATGCTCTTCTGGGAGATACTTAATTTAGAAAAATCTTTACTGGTGGTGAAACACAAACCAGGCAATACTGATCTAGTGTTTCAGTCTCTCGGATGCAATAGTGAAACTGCTTGTGTGTGATTACCTGCTCAGTTAATTTCAGACAAGTATTTCTGATACAAACCTAAAAATTCTTATTGTTCTCAAAACGTGCAAAATCCCAGTCTCCACTGATACTTGAATTCCCTTCTGTCCATTTATACCTTATATCAAGGCAATAATGCAGCCTTGGATTTAGTTCCAAGCCTTGTTCTTTTAATCTCCTTTCCAAGTGTATTGAGAAAAAAGCAATAGCCAGTGTTTAATTATCTTCTGCACCAGCAGTTCTGCCCTTGGCAAGTAGAGGATTATTTGCCTCACGTCAGCAATCCAGTGGATCCTCTGTGCTCTTTCTGACCCACTTGCTGAGAATCTGCAGTGACAATACAAGCAGGGGACCAGGAAAGTACTCTGCAAAAGAAAGGTGACAGCATCACTAGCACTAGCATGAAAAGAGGGAGTGCTACTTTCTCTTTCTTTTCTGTGTTTGTTTGGGTGTTATGCTTTGGAGGCCTGCACGATTACAAGAACTAGGGAGAGAAACATGGTAGCATCCAGTCAGTTTAACTGAAACTCTCGGACCTGGAGGGCTTTTCTGCTGTATCTGACCTTTGTTAAACTGGTTTCAGCTAATCTCTTTGGGATGTTGTCAAGTGAAGTGTTCATGCTGCACTTTGTATTTTTAATATTTAAAAGTAAGTACTTCTGCATCGAGAAACACGAGTCCCCTAGCTGTTACTGTGCTAGTAGTGATATTAATTTAGTTCAAGACAAAATGTGTGCTATTAATTTGTTCAGCGTTAGCCTTCTTCCAGTTTAGCTGCTGGTGGAAGCCGGCTTTCTCGACTCGTGTATGTTATGAAAAGGCAAAAGCAAGCTAGCTATTTGTGGGAGTGGGAGAAATTCCAGATAATTTAAATCATCTTAATGAAAGAGTAAAGGGAGCTGAGAGTCTCATTTTGGCTTTAAAGTTAAAGCTATAAGGCAGAGGTTGAAATGCTTAGAACAAGTTTCAGATGAGAAGAATAGTTATGAACTTGGTGAATTAATTAGGGTCAAAAATTAAAATATGACTGTGATGCTGTACCTCTGAGTCATTTGAATATACTTGGAATGGCAGCGAATAAAAATGCTCAGGCTTACCCAAGCTAAAAATGCCATCATTTTTGGCTGACATAGGGAATATAGCTTAAAATGTGTATGTCATTTAAATGCCAGAAATGTCTGATAATTCACAGGAAAATTAAGGCACTTACAATGACAGATCTGTTTTATCACTGTGATGATGAGAATTGAACCCAAGCCCAGGCATCAAAGCAATTCAGCAGGCTCACAGCTTCATTTGTACTTGTTGTTCCAGTTTTCCTAATCATAGTCGCTTGGGGACTCCGGTATGGGACACATCATTGTCACTTTTACAGTAAATCCAGACATTCTTTAGCAGCTTCTCTGTAGGTAAGAGTTGCACTGTGTTGTTTTGGGTTTTTCCTCCCTTGTCAGATACATGTGACAGGTTAGCACCGATTTTTGACTGCATGCTTCATTTTCACTGCATGCCGAGGCAATTTGCTATCAGTGCACTTTGTTATTTCCTCTGCTTTGTCTTTCTGACCTGCAAGGTGCTTCTCGGCAGTAACTGTTCTTTGAATACAAACATTCTGAAAGCTCTCCAGGCTGCATGCTGTCACTGTGAGTTTGTAGAAGAGTTTTAATCTCTAAGAACTAGATTTTTGTTTAAGTACCCATTTTTGGCTGCAGGCCAAGTTATTGTTTAACAGTCAAGTTCCACTGAGTAGGTAATACTGCTCTTTAGCCTCCGTGTGGTTAGGGCTGGATGAGCTCAAGAGACGCTGGGCATTTCTGCCCCTCATCGTTCCTCCTGCAGCTTTACGGCCTCTGAAATGCACGCACACCTAGAGAACACCCCGGTGTTTGCCTCATCTGTCGACCTCCCAACCTTTAAAAATTGATGGGAGAGCCTCACTTTAAAATGCATGGTATTTTTAGTTGCTGAAGGTTTTTTGTTGCCTTTTGTTTTTTACAAAAGTAACTTATTTAGGAGCATTAATGTACTGTGAAGGTAACAAGAGAGAAAGCAACCATAATGATTACTGTGTTTGCTACAGGAACTCAGGGAAAACAACCAAAAGGAAGATATAGCTCTGCTAATGTTGCTAATAATACACTTGAAAATGTTTTCCTTCAGTCTATCTTCTTCTATTCAGTATAAAGCGAAGTTAATAGGTTTGTTCATTTAAGACATATGAATGGGCTTTTTACACCTTCTGGTTGTTTCTTCCATCATTTTGTCCCTGATATACCAATCTATTCTCAGGGCTCTGCTTGTAATTTTTTTCCTTGGTGGTGGTTTCTCTTTTTTCAAGCTGCTCTTTCAAAATACCCAAGGGGTCAGGATTGGCTCCTGATAAGACTGTCTAGGGGACTCAGTGGTGCGTGGGGATAGATTTATATGGGGAGATTCTAAGCAGCCTGTTGGCTTTATAGATGAAGACTCATATAAAAATAGAAAATAATTAACCAAGATTCTGTACATCTAGAAGTTGAAGTCAGCTGATTTTAATACCCTATGTAATACACATGTCCTTGTAGCATATTTAAATGCAATTAATAAGTAGCTAGTACCTTAGAATGGTGGTATTCCTAATAACACCTGGCTTATCTGTGGAACTCTAGAGCCTTCACACTGTAGTTCTATGTTAAATTCTCAATAAATTACAGTACCAAATAAATAAGTAACAAACTTTGTATACTCAGTCAGTAGCAGAACTGGAATCTAAACCTACACATCCTGATTTCATAACTCCTATTCTAGCCAGTAGACCTCATTGCTTTCTTCTGGTTTTAGTAGTCAATAATTCTTTGCTCTAAAATATGTATGTATTTCAATAAATGCATGTATATTACAAAAGGAATGTATAGGCATCTACAGACACACACAGTGAAATACAGACTAAGCAATGCAAATGTGCAGTCTAATAAAGTAAAGCCATTTAACACTATTCTGATTTGCTAAGCAGTGCCTAAGCTGAACAATATTATCAGATTCAGCAGCTGCTCTTTTGTTCAGCCACAGGCTGAAATACAGGAGGTAAACAAAAATGGAGCTAAAAAACTACAACAACAAAGGCTTGAAAAGCTTGATGAGGGCTTTATTTTGCCTCTAAACCTGCATCTACTCCACATGTCAAGCCTTTATTGTTTCAGTGTCTATTAAGGCAATAGCCACATGCTTTTGTTGGGGAGTCAGTATGTATCTACTTTTTAACAAGAAGATGAGTTATTTGTTCAGTGAGTATTTTCAGAAGCTTTTGCTTACTGTATTTCTGTTCATCAGATACACAGACTTTAAGGGTGGAAAGGATCAAACAGACCAAAGAGTCCTGCGCTGCATTAGACCTTCTTCTTCGACTTCGTCCATGTGGTACAATTCAGTGTGCAGTAAGGAAAGCCAAGTTAGCTCAGAGCGAATTAGCTCTCATGACCTGGGCTATATAGGTAGCTGCGTAAGTGCCCAGGGGTCACTCTGCCTGTCCAGCACAGGGAGAAGGGTGTAGAGCAAATGCATCAGTACGGCTTGTTACACTGAAGCTAGCTTGGGCAGAGTATTGCATTGCGTCACACTCTGTTCTCATAGCCTTACTTCTTTTGGCATATTTCTTCAACTGTTTCCCTCTTGATTTTAGCTTTTGTTGCACAGTAGTGGTGATTATGAATATTATTCATACTTTGCGATAGCTGGCAGTTACCCATCCGGTGGAAAGACAAGGCATAGCATTTTCAGCTGTAGTTGGAGTAAAAGATCCTATTAACCCACCACCTAACAAAGAAAGCTCTCTTTCAGGAAAAAAGGGGATGGGAGTGAGGCTGAGTGTATTTTAAATCATATCCATAATATAAATGTTTACTTTCTTTGTATATAAAAAGTATATTCTGTCCAAGACTTAAATATTATGTAGATAGCTGTATGTTCGGGTACAAACAACTGATATTTTTTTTCAATAAATGATGTTATCTGAATAAAATCTCAGTAATAATGAAAGACTTTCCCTGTTAAAACATTTTTTGGGATCCATTAACTGAAACAATTCAATAATTTGCTGGAGGGCTCACGTTTGTAATGTAATGCTTATGGCCAGATAGATTTATTATTGACTTAGTTTTTATTAAAAACAACAGAGAAGGTATCAGTAGCTTGCTTGCTGTTAGCCAGCTATTTGAGGAAGGCATCCAACCCTTATATCAAGAAGAGCATGAATTCAGAACATGATTGATTCTTAAATGAAATACTTTTAATATTTCATGTGAGGGATTTTTTGTGGCAAAGTAGTGCGTATCACAGTAACTGTCTCCTGGGCAGAAAGCAAACTTGTTTGCTGAAACTTGTTTTTTTTCTTGAATTTGGACTGTTTCTATTATGGCTCTGATTGTAGCAAACATTTATTTCACCTGCAGCCAACATCACCATAGCAGAAAGTGCTCACTGCACTAGAGAAACATTGTTCTTATCAGGTTTTGCTACTGGTTTCCAAGAATAGCCACCTGTGCAACTGTTGAAGGTCTGAAAGTAACCCATGTATTAATTTAAATAATAAAACTGAAAACTGAAAAAAGCAACAAGCAAGTGATCTCATTACAATAATGTGAAAGCTAGGTAGGAAATGCTAAATTGGATGGTGTGTATTACGGAAATTAAGTTGCTGTTGCAGGTGAAATTCTTTTAGTCCACACTAGCTACTAGCTCCTCTTTAACTTGTGACTTGTTTCCAGTATTGACTGTAAACTTGTATTACAAGTATGTATTGCCAGTCTTCCTCACACTTCTGTAGTTTCAGTGATGGGAAGGGATGCGTAGGAATTTCATAGGCTTAACAGGAATGTAAGCCTATGAAAAAAAACCTTGAATAGGAAAAAATCTTTTTGCACAGAGTAGGTAATACAGTGACAGCAAATATGATTGCAGTAGACTTTTTTGCAGTCCATTACAGGCCCATGAGAGTCTCATGGCTGTTTTCATTCTGATTTAAGAAGCTAAAATTTCCTCAAAGATCCCTCTTCCCCCTGCAATTTATGAAACTTCTCCAGAGAGTGGGAGTATATCCTGATAGAAACTAATTGCTATGGATTAAAGGAACAAGCTTGCAGCCTCCACATATTATATCAGCACTCAGAACAGACACCAAAGTTTTTTATGAGAAGGAAATTACATTTGAAGTACTCTCAATATTCATAATCTCTTAGGCTCTCTCAAAACTTGGGTGCGGTGTTATTTTAATGGTGCACAGTGATTGGTTGTGCGGAGGAGGTAAAACTGGTTTGTCACAGATCCAGAAGTGATAAAGCTGATTTTGAAATGGAGATTAAGGCCTTGGGGGGGGGGAAATGACAGTTTTCTTTAATAGAAGAAATATTTAATGCAGTAATGCTCATTCATTTTCATTTTCATGTGCTTGTTCTGTTCCAGCCAGGTACATCAGAGGTCAAATGCTCTGAGACATAGTTTTGGAAGGATTTTTTTTCATGCTTAAGTTAGCTCAGAACAGAAAGTCCTTCTGTAAGTATGAAAAAAATTCACGGATTCATGGATCTTTGTAGTTAGCTTCAAGCCTTCAATAACTTATTATCTTGAGCTGCTTGCAAAGTGTGCATGATTAGCCTCAAACCTAGTGAAGGAACAGGAACAGATGTGAACTTCACAAGTGATTTCTGTAAATAATGGCTTAAAACACAGAGTTGAACCGGTGTACATAAATATATTATTCCTTTTTAGGTTGTTTTTATCTCGCTTTCTCCCAAAGAAAATGTATCTGTGCAAAGGACATTTGGACATTTCTGACCACTTACAATCTGTATGAAAATTCTCAATGCAGTTAAAAGGAGATATGTTGGTTGTTAATTAAGAGAAACTCATCCACTAATTCCATGATATTTTTGAGATTAAGCATTATAATTCCCTAGGTTTAGGGAAAAAAATAAGCAAGTATTTTCCCAATGGAGTAAGGCCACAAAAAAGTCATCTGATCAGTTACTAGGACTTTTTTTAAATTTTTTCACCATTCCATCAGGCAAACTGATATGAGGTAATTAACAAAAATCTGTAATAAAGACAATCCCACAGTATGGAAAGGGAACTTTCTCTAAAGGCATACACATGCAAAGACAGAGGAAAACAGAACTTCAGCTTTATCAGCCATATCAATATTTTACTGCAGTTACAAATTCACACAGATGCCAAGATATTTTATGTTGCCAAATGGTGCTTTTATTTTGCAGCACATGTTGTGCATTCTTTTTTAGAAGTGAACACATCTGCTACAACTTCTTCCAATATCCATTTTTCCTTCCCTGCAATTTGGGCTATGAAGATTACAAAGCCATAAATCAGAACCGTAGCAAACGCAAGGGATCTGATTTACAAATGCGGTTAATCTTCTGCTTTGCAAATGCTACAAGAAGTGCAATGAAGCTAGGGAGCCCTTGGCTTTGTAGGGTGGCATTTCCTAACCTTTGCAGGAGAGGCTTCTGCGGAGAGAAATGGGAAAAATCTAAGTGGTTAGATGAGGACAAAGTCTTAAGAGCAACTGCTGAACTCCAAATTCTGCTTATGAGAGAGATGAGCAGGTGATCTGATGGGTGTAGCTTTTGTTGGTATCCATCTTTGTTTCTCATGAAGACTAATTCCTAACGTCACTAGTAGAATGTGAACAGAATAACTTTATATAGAACCCTCTATATTGCAAAATACCCAAGTATTGCTTGATTCAAAATACCTTTTGTCATTTCTTTCCTGTACCTTTGGCCAAAGTTTATTTCATACTGTTGAATCTTTGCTACAGTAGCACTTTTGAGGGTTGCAGAGAGAATATCTTTCTTGAAGGGGAGTGGGCGTGCTAGTGAAATGGTATGAGAAATAGGCTGTGGCTTTTAGGGGTTTTCAGATAACTATTGGAAAAATTGACAGCATTTATTTTTTCACTAAGTTAACGTGTAAGATGAATTGGGGTACTTGGTAACCTCAGAATGTTTTTGGAACATCTAAATTTAATTATAACACAACTAATCCAGAATTAAATGCTACAGTGACATGCAAAAGATTATTTAATTTGTTTAATGTCATTTATATAATGATATCTCCATCTTAATGGTAGGTCCACCTCTTTTGTGAGTTTATGTTGAGATTCTCATCCTTACATATTTCCCAGTCCATAAAATAAAGGTATCCCACGTCACACTCTGGTACATGATAGAAACTGGCTTGGATTGTAACATTTAGATTTGGGTTTCTAAAGACCCATTCTGCTTCCTTCTAGCACCTTATTAGCTTGTCTGCATCCTGTCCTGGCTTCCAGGAGAGGGGAAACTGTGGCTTTCAGGACTATGAGTAAATAGTTCACCCCTCACCCACCCCCAATATTTGTATTCTTACCAAAAAATATTTTCTTCTCCCGTGGTGTAGAAAGCTACATAAGTGGCATTGCTTCCTTCTGCTCTGTCTAATGTCTTGGGAAGGGGCATGATATTGGCCTAGCTAGTCCAAATGTGGAGGTAAAGCAGCTAATAAAATAAAATATTAACATCAAGTCTTTACATTTTCAGAAAAGAATGATATCTATATAAAGGGCTAGAGCAGCTACTCACTGCTAAATACTAATGACCAGTAGCCGCTGGCTATTTTTATTTTAGCTGGTTGTTTACATTTGGCTCTTTACTGGTGAAATGCATTAGGAACCAGAGGTTTTTCTCCCTTAATGCCTCAAGTTAGAATTAAAGTTGCAGCAGTATGAGCAGGAGTTAATTCATTCTGCTATTAAGCCTTCAGTTACACTGAGGCTTTATCATTCACTGCTAATAAATGGTATTTATAGTTGGCATATACCTCCTGTAGCAACAATAACAAATGTGTTGCCTGAGATAACCTACTTTATATAGCTGTTAAAAGGCACTTTTCATTCAAGTTTCACAATTTTAAAAATTCATTATAAACCTCTTGAATCCTCCAAGGACTGAAACAATGCATGAAGCTGGATGTTTAAAGTGCAGACCAGATTTTGAAAAGGGCTCAGAAGAGCCCACAATAGAGATCTGATACTAAAGTATGCTAAGCACACAGCAGCTCCTAATGTGATACTTAGATCTAGATTCTCAAAAGAGTTCAGAAGAACCTTGTGTGCTGAGAGCTTTTGAAACACTGGCCATGTCGCAACAAGCACTGCTGGGGACTTTACGCTCCTCAAAATCTGCTAAGTCTGGCTTTGATTTCTCTGGGTCTTAAGCACTTTTGAATGTCTGGGCCTAAACAAAGATCTATGCTTTATGTGGGATTATTTCCTTTTATCTAAGAATATCATTATTCTATCCTTTCCTATAATTAAATAAAAAAAAATACATGGTATGATGTAAAATGCCTGTAAGCTGATGAGAACTGGGTAATACTCTTCTGACCGCTATGTACCCTCACTTGTCTTGGAAGCCAGCCAGAACAGGGTTGTCAATTTTTCCATGTAAGTGCAGCTGAGAATCCTGTTTGAGCAAATAAAAGTTGGTAACTCCTGCCTTCCTTCTGGAAGTTTCAGTCTCTGTAGCTCTTAGTGCAGCTGAGGATAAAAATAAGCGGGTGCTGTGGCTTGGCCATCAAGTGGGAAAAATTTCTATTCCAAAGGTGTCTGACACACTTTAAGTAGTTCTCACAGTCTTCCATGTGGCCAGGGCTTGACTCAGCTGTTCCTGTGGGCGTTATCCAACCACGAAGCCACAGACCTTTTGGGCCAATCAGAGAAGTGAGCAAGTGGGATGGAAACATCTGAAAATGCACAAAACGTGCAGAAACCCCACAAAAAAGTTAAATCCTTGACTGTTCTCTGTGGAACCAAAACTTGATTGGTTAGCTACCGTTTTTACAGCTCTTGGCCAGAAGAACAGCAAGCGTAGGTAGCTGGGCCTTGCACGTTGTGTGTCGTTGTTAGAATCGTACTGTATGTGTCAGATTAAAAGCAAAGACAGAAGTGTGGTAAAGAGCCTGAGTCCTCGTCTTTGCTCTCCCTGACAGTGAGGATTTCATTTGGATGATTCAGCTTACCACTTCCTACATATGCTGTGAATCAGTATTGAAGTGTCATGTTGTACGAGCTGCCTATTGATGGAAACTTAAATTAGCATTAAAGAGCAGCCACAGACTTTGCAAGATAATCTGGCTTTATTTGTGCCTTCCTTTCCTGGCTTCTGTGTGTATATATCTTATTACTAGGGAAAATTACTTTTCTTTGTGCTGCCCTTTAGAATTGTGAACAAATTACACCAGTCCATTGAATGAACAGTAGCACAGAGATTAAACATAGGGGGGTGTCAAACTGCTAAGTTAGTGTGCTAAACAACCAGAAAAAGCTTTGAAAGGGTTGGCAGGGAAGAAGATACTGAATTAATCTCAGTATTGCATGTGACAGTGCAAGGACTTTAATTTGGGGGAGATGCATTCTGTCAGACCAGGGAAAGGAAAGTTTTGTACCCTTTGGAAGTGGTGCTGGAGAGTCACTTACTGGTGTGCAGGAGATACCTCTTAGTGGTGGTACTGATTCCAAATTCAAAGAAGCAGAACAGGTATCCTGGAAGGAGTGATGAAATGCATATGTGGGAGTATGGATAACTAAGCTCTAAAAATCGTATTTGATTAAATGCAACGTATAGGGGTGCCAAGGATTTAGTCCATATTTGCAGCTGCAAGTTTGTGGTTTTCTTGTTATCTTTGTGTTTTTCAAATCCCTTAAATATCTAAGGCCAGGTTAGCCTGTGGTGTAAACTGGGAAATTTCATTTAAGTTGAGAGCTACCTTGAGGTGGTGTGAGATAAGGGTCTGATCTCAAAGTCATTTTCAACTGGAACAATAAGATGGCTAACTTTTTTTTTTTTGTTTTTGCCCTGGCATCCACTGGCACTTTTGGAAAATGAAATGTGTTGTTCCTACATGCTTCAGGACCCTTTGGGGTTTGAGAGTGAAGCACTAATAGTATGCGGTTCCCTTTATACAACAGTCCTTTTTTTACAGGGGCTGAGGCTGATGCTTTATGACTGCTGTGCTTGTAATTAGCAAAGCACCACAGACGTTTTATACCAGTGTCCTGTAAACAGATGCGTTGTCGTAAGTGGTATGCATTTGCAGCTGGCTCAACACAGTGACCGGTATTTGGCTTCAAACTCCGGATTTCAAGCCTTGATGTATGAGACAAAGCATTAGGGAAGTTTGATTGACTTGCTAGTCATTACTGAGATCAAAGGGTTGGTTGGTTTGTTTGTTTGTTTGTTTGATTTTTGCATCGGACTTCTTTATTCTACCACCTGGGCTGGGTTATTTATTGAAAGAACTGCATGCAGCGATGTTAAATTCCAGGGAAAACTCAGTGATCCAACATCATTCTCTATTAGGTAACAGCTGAATGCACTGCCATTATAGGAACTTAAGCACAAGTTTATCTATTTTTCCTGGGGAAAAGATTTAGCTTTCTGGGTCATCCTTGTATGCAGGCAAATTGTGTATCTCTCCTTTTGCAGTGGAACACTAGAGCTTTCTGAAGTGTGGGTGGGAAGTCCTACCAGATTTAATAACATTGTTCCAATCCCGATTCGGAGTGAATAGGCAGTACCTTAATACTGTAATAGTTGTCAGTACTTACGGTGCTGATGAGTCCTTCGGGGTCCTGATGAATATGTATGCATTTTTAACACAAAAAAACCCCCAAAACAAAACAAAAAACCCCTCCTATTTTCAGAGGCTGATATCTCAGCTATTCCATTGAGATGGAATAGATTTTTTGTTTTCAAAAATATTTTGAATTTATAAAGCAAAAGACAATGTTAATTTATATTTGCTGAATGTATTCTGTGTCTGAAGTCGGTGCCTCTCCAAAATACACAACTGTTCATGGAGCTTCTAATAATGTGCTGTAATAATGGTAATAATAACTCATATTTAACTAGGCAGTATCTGTCAGACGGCGCCTTTTCTGAAACTGTGAGGATACTTGAGTTTGCAGCATACTGTATAAAGGTCTGGGATCCAGTGTGATTAGCAGATCTGAGAGTCTGAGAACTCCAACACTTGCATTTGGCCATGCTAGTAATAATTGTTCCCTAGTATTATGTTTCCATACTATAAAACCCCAGTAATTCTTACTCTACATACAGATATTTCCAACATTACCTGGAATCAGTAGTGGATTAGTAGTGCGGAGTGTTTGTGTTAGTATTGAAGCTGGGAAACCATTTAAATTTTTTTAAGTGAAACATGGTCCTTTGGAAAAACAAAAACCTTATTTACTGATGTTGCACATTGTTTCAATTGGTCTGTAAATTCTTTTTAAAAAAAAAAATAATTTCTGAACTAAATTTAGCTGAACTTATATTGCAAGTGTGCAACCTAATCTAAATTGGGTAAATTTCAAACAATTGAAATTTATTTCAGGTAAAATAAAATACTGTGTCCAAAAGCTATTTCTGCATTTTTTATTAAAAAAAGTTATGGAATTTTGTGTGAATTGGCTTCTGGCAAAACACTTTGCATTTTCGCAGGTATCCAAAATAAACTATAATGAGATAGCTGAGAGGTGATCTCCTGAATGTATCACTATGTCTTCAAATAGAAGCTAATTGAAGTTGCCTATTCAGAACATTCGCATGTATTCAGGAACCTTCAGATGAGGTTTCAGTACGGAGTATGTTACATATCCTAGCATTTAGCTGTTGTTAAGTGGCTTTCAAACTGTTTGAAATGTAGACTTTCACAATAAAATGTCCCAAAACTTTACTGGATGAATAAGTGATAGTGAATGCCAGGATTTGTTTTCTCTGTGCTGTTGTTCCACAGTGTACCAGTTATGCACTTTTTTTGGCTGAAAGATTACATCTTCATTCAGAGAGAGATGGAAGGCAACTCAGACCACAGTTTTGGGTTTCTAAATTGCTTAAGTGAAGGGTCCCTTTGAAGAAGGGTGTGTCAGAATGCTTGGAAGCTGTATTTAATCTAGTTTTGTATTGCGTGGTTACATCTTTGCCTGTTTGGTTTATGCTTCTTGTCCTTACTACATGGAGTTTGTTTGTCCTTATTTACTTCAGGCACATGCATTTGATTTTCAGATAATCATTCTGTTGAAAAACATGAACCTGTGCCATTATAAGAGGATAAAAGGAATAACTTCTGTGGCAATTTGTTAGCAGGGTGTAATCTGTCTTTTAATCCCACTACAGGTGTCTTTCCTTCAAAGTATTTGCTTTTTCTTTCCCCAATTTTATGATGTGTTCCCAAGACCTTTAATATCACCATGATTATTTTTTATCCAGAATCCAAATCTATTACTTTTGCAATTATGAGGATTTGTGTATCCTAATTAGACTAAAATAAAGCAGTTTTATTTTTCAGATCACAAAATATAGGCTATCGGAGGTAAAGAGACAAAACCTGAGAAAAGCTATTAAGGACAAAATTATGCCTAACACTACGTGATCATAGGTAGACAGATGTTAGCAGCAAGGTAGCAGATGTCCTACTAGACAGCAATAAACACACTGGAGGCAAGTACACGTTTCATAACATGGGATTAGAAAATAAGTTGAAGAGGCAAAAGATATTCCTTCTCTTTGATTTAGTGAAAAAATGACCTTTATCCCTTGTGTGAGGGTCATGTATGGTGCAGTTTTTCTAATGCTATTCAGAAAATTAATGAGATTGAAACATTTTCTTCAGATGTGAATTTTGTTGTTTTTATGATTTTATTTTATGCTTTATGATTACGATTAAGTTTTAATGGTGCCTCCAGTGCAGGTCAAATTCTACTTTTGTCATAGGGCTGACAAACAAATAAAGTGAATAGGGCTACAAGACCAGCAATGCCAATAAGGTTTTCATAGTAGATGGTCATTATGCTAAGCCTCCTTTCATAACCCTAGAGATAGTTCACCTTCATATTGCTAACCAACAATTTTGAACAAAGAAGTAAAAATATTCTTTTAAGTTTCAAGTGATTAATTATTTTAGGCCTACGTAGTAGATATGAATAAAAAACTGCTCGGCTTGCTTCCTGAGCAAAATCGGAACAGAATTCTGGTACTGCAGATCAGCACAGCTGAAATCGAGTTCTGTTACAGCCTGGAGTAGGCAAACAGACTGTCCAAAATCTGCCTGAGTAACATACATGTCTCACAGGCACTGTTACATCAAACAAACATCAGTTGTCACTTGTTAGGACCATTAACTAGACAAGTCCAAAATAAAACACAGACCAGAAAAGATACATCTTACATTCTGTAAATTGTGTGGTCTGAGAATCTATTAAAGCTGACAGAGAAGAGGGCTCTGAATTGGTGAGCAGGCTGATTATACCTCGTTCTTTATTCCCTATTGACTTTGGGTATGCCATACCTTTCCATTTCCTAGAGAAATAAATTAAAAGTCAGAAGTAATTTGCCTGATGGAGGGTGCAGGTGGAATTTTGTTCAGACGAGCATTTGCACATTGTGAAATCCAATTTAACCCCTTGATGGGGTATAGCTTATTTTCTTTTGTTGACAGCTTTGTGGCAGCTAAAATAGGAACCTGATTAAATAGAGACAGTGAGAGATTGAGGTCTTGTTCTAACAGCAGGAGGATCAAGGCCTCTAATCTTATCTCCCTGAACACTGAGATGAGCTGAGGATGCTGGCAGCGAGATAAGCTTGCCTATTTTGAGCTATAAAAAGACCCCAAGAAAAGAGAAGAGGTGTGAGGTGGGGGGAGGGATTTTTCACATGCAAAAATAATACTGCGTTGTTTAAATACATTTGGGTCAAGTGCTGGGAATGTATAGGGTATCATAAAAGCAGTGATTTCATTTTACTGTATGGGCGTACATCAAAGTACAAATAATAAGAGCTCGCTCCCTCTTTGCAAAGAAAATACACGTCTGTGATTTCTAAATACAATTCATAATTTATAATATACCAGGAGCACAGTAATAACAGTAGAGGCCAAGTGGGAGGAGATCACTTCTGGCAGAAGCGGAATTGCTTCTTCTTGTAGTCAAAGTTTAAAAATATTTTGAATGGAGCAATAGCATCAAATCACTGAGGAAAATCTTTTATCAGGTTTAATGTAGAGCTATCTGTACAGGACTCTCTATTTTTTGCTCATTTGTTTGGAAGTAACCAAACAAATAGTATGAACTCTGTTTGCCTTCTTGGTACATATGATGTAGGGTTTTTACATTCCATGTAGTACTTTGTCCTGTAACAAATTTCACAATATTAGATAAAAATGGGAAAGAATGAAGAAAGGAAAGGAATGAGATAGCACTGAGCTTATAATTAGTTCTCCTTTGTTTACTGGAAGAATAAAATGGAAAGGAAAGGCTACACACAAACATACAGAATAGATATTACACCAGTGTTACTTTTTTTAAAAGTAAGTCAAAAGCTTCCGATTTTGCAATTGTCTTTAATTGGCAAAAGTTTAAAATGACAGTTAAGTCGATTTAATTCAGCTGTTGTCCTGTTTGCTCGTCTGTGGAGTTACGCAGATTCATGCTAGCTGAAGATCTGCCAAGTACGTAACATCTAGAGTTTGATCGTATACTTTCCTGAGCACATTTTTGAAACCCTGTTGCCCTGAGTGGTTAAAGATTTTAGTCTCCGGTGTTAGCTGGCTAGATGGGCTCCTGTTGTCACGAAAGAAAGTACAGCCAACACATTATGTTGGTAGGACCATTCTTCTCTGATCAGAATACCACTGATTCAGTTCCACTCTCAAACAGAATGGATTTTGAACTTCAATTTTTCTTTTCTTTTTCTCTTTTTTTTTTTTTTTTTTTTTTTTTTTTTTTTTTTTTTTTTGGTGTGTATGTAATATACTTTTTTACCATAATACATAGTCAAAGCTCTCCATCACAGTGTGCATTTTTATTCCCTAGCAATTATTGCATAAGAGCTTGGTGTATTCAAAGAGATCTGTAATAAATACTTTTTTAAGGGGTTTAAACCCTTGGTTATTGCCAAGCTGTGCTCTCAGATCCTTGTGATGATTATTAGCATTGATTTACATTTTTAATATGCCTTGATTCTGGTCATCCAAATTCAGGGAGTACACCATTGCACAGTTGGACCAATTGCAATGGGGCACTGATACCCAAAACTTGTAATTTTCTTACGGGGATTGTTGCAACAGCAGAACAGAAGATCCTATGCAAGAACCACTATGTGCATGTGAGGTCAGAATTTTTCCTGAGTTCTTACCATTCTTCTTAAGTGTCTCAAAAAAGCATTGTAAAAAAACACTTGCAAACTATTTTCCTTCAAGGCTTTTTGGAAAAAGGAGGAAAAATGTTTAGCATTAACAACAGCGTCCTATTTCATAAGAGACTTAAGCTTTTTTTGCTTCTTTTGATAACTTCAGAGTAGTGCAGTAATAAATTACTAGTAGTGGCTTGACTAGATAGGTACTAGTAGCTAAGTGCTTACCATGTATTAAAATTCACCTAACTGTATTACTGCAGTCATGTTTGAAGTTTGATACTTAAAGTTAGATAAATTTTAATTGGACAATATTAAGATTGAGAGACATCTATTGATTTCCAAAAAAAAAAAGGTAGAAACATTTTTCAGACAAAAGGGAAGATTGGGAAGATTTGGTATCGTTCCTGGAATGGCATACAGCAGGGAGGAGTTCATTAAAAACTGCTGTAAAGATTTATTAGCTACAGCAGAATGACTCTTTGGCCATTGACATTTTCCCAATTCCACTCCGAATGCCTCGCTTCAGAGGAATGTCAATCAAAAGAGCAACATACTTAAAATCTGAGGCAGGCTGAAATGCATATGCCATGCGTTGTTTATGGATTTTCATTGGTGATTCAGAGGCTGCGTTTATGCTACACACTAGAACTCAGATCCAGTGGGTATGCTGAAGCCCAGGCTGAGCTGAAGGGTCGAACAGAAGGCGGGAGTGACTCTACCTAAGCCGTGCTTCCCAGAGTCAATATATCAAGATACCACACTGTAGAAAAGTTTGCACATGCCTGCTGGTTAGCAATTTAGCAATAAGAGCAGATGCAGAAAAAGAAGAGTATTGGGAACTTCCATTTTCCGTAAATCAATTTTCTTGAAGCTAAAGGTTATTCTGGTTCTCACCCTGATGATACATTGTGCTTAAGGGAATTGAAGGGCTTTGGCTCACTTTTTATAGAGATAAATAGACAGAAAACACTTTTCCCCTCCTTTTTAAGTATTTTTCAGATACACTGACATTAATTTGACCCTTAGTTTGAAAGGCCGGGTATTAGGAAAGGTAGAAGATAATAAATGATTTAATAAGTGCCATTTAGTTTTAATTACTAGTGGAATTGCTACACAGTAATCATATGACAGTTAAATATTATTAGGAGTTTGCTCATTATTATTGGAGTTTTTCCACAGTCTTTAATGGAAAAAGGACTAAATCTATTATTTTTGTAAGAAAAGGTATGCATCAGGCCCTTGTTATTATTTCTGTGCTAGGTCTGAAAAGAGATTGCACCATGTGAGCAATAATTGTGGGGTATGTGGATTAGTAAATCATTTTTGATGACTGAAATTGCAATATCGTACTATCTTTGAAAAAGAAACCATTTTAATATGCTCTGAGGGTGTACTTGAAGCAAAGACTGGGCTTTGTTTTGTTTCTGTTGAAACAAAAGTCAGAAGCAAAATGCTTGATCATTTTCATTTGGTAAGATTTTCATCTACTCTTTAAAGGATTTTACTGGTAATTTGTCTTAAATTATGGACACCAATGCCATATTCCTTTTGCGGGGATTTCTTTATTTTAGGTTGTATAAATGACAGTCACTCTTACCAGGCTTCAGATAGGATGCTCAAGTACCAAGCAAAGTAGCTAGCTGGGCTGTAATGCCCTGTGGACAATCATGCTTGTGCCTGAACTGCAGCAGGTGACTAGCATTTTCTTTACACAACTGCTGCTGACTACAGTAAGGTTGTTTTTTGGTTTTTGTTATTAAATTGTCCTTGATACACAAGCTGCTTTTTTACAGAGCACAGAAGTTCCACTATTATCACAATCAGTAGTGTATTATTACCTAGGAGGGTCAACACTTCTCACAGGCTTTGCTCTTCATTCACATGGAAATGGCATTATGGAAATGGCAGCTGTAATCGAAGATGATAACATCTATGCAATATCCATTCAAATCATAATTACTTATACAATGCAAACCTGCTTACAGGTGCTGTGAGAAACTGTGCTGCTCTGTTTCGTGCTTTATTATGAACTGTCTGCCTTGCTCTGTGAAGTTAATAATTTTCCCTAAAAGGGAAGAGAGTGTTTAAAGCAGGTGTGATTATGCCAGCTGATTAGCATTCATTTCTCATTGTCACATCCCGAGAGAGGAATATTTTGCTCTCCCTTTTTTCCCAAGTTTTGATTGCTTGATATAGCAATACTAGCAACACCCTTTCAGCATCATATCTCTGTCTCTCATTTTTCTGAATGAATATATGTCCATAATATATATCTAAACATGTCCCATCAGATTTTTCGTGTTGTTATATTTATTTAGCTGTGTATATGCCTACAGCCAAATACTCGCATGCATGCATGCACGCACACACGTACAAGTATGGAGATGAGCAAGAAGTGTGATTGCCCTTAGAAGTATTGTAAGGAGGCTCTGAAGTGGCACGTAACCCATTTGAAATACCCAGTGACTGTTGGCAGTTCTGGGTAAAGGCTGATGCAGAACATTCAAAGAAGTTAATCGAAAGAAAAAGGAGAAAAAACTAGTCAGAGGTGTGATCTCTAACTGTGTGATAGATGCATGAGATCTGTGGAAGAGGGTCCTTATTGGCCTTACTGCATCTCATTGCACTTTTATGTCGTCTTCTGTGAGTGTGAAGGACACACTGATGGTTGCTTGCATTTCTATATTCATTCATCAGTAAGTGTTTAAATAATTTGCCCTTCATTATGAAACCACAGATCACTGTGTTCCTAACAATACTTTGCAGAGCGCCATTTTTATTCTGATGGAATTTTAATCTATACAGTTTCATACAGAAGGACCCTTTCCCCTTACAAGTAAACAAATATGTTACTTTAGATAGACTCTAAACCCTCAGTGCATGAGTCAGATTTGGAAGCAGATTTATAGCATAATAACAGATTGCCATTGTTTGTTTGCATTATAGCATCTTTTACCCATAGTGTCCTACAAAATAAAGTGTTCACTTGATAACAATAAAACTTCCAACAAATTAATTGCTAGAAGCCTTTGAAAGATAAAGAACATACAAATGATGGCAGATGACTCTCTATCCCTCTCTTTAATTTGTTTTGGGCATTGATTATAGTGTTTGTAATCAGTGGAAGCACTGTTGAGAGTTGAATGGGCTGTGGGCAGGCGCTGTGGAAGAGTGATTTAACTTAATTCTATTGTGCCAGAGCCCAGATAGCCTGGTGTGGAGCTTTTATGAGAATAATTGAAAGCTTGCAACAGATCACTTCATCATGTGGTTTTGAAATTAATTCACCTCAATGTTGAGTTGACTTTGAGCCCCACTCCCTCTTTTCCAGATGTAGTTCGTGCTACATTTAAACTGGGATCTCTCCAAGTAAAATTGCTGTGCTGCGGTAAACGTCACTATAAACGACGCAATTTTCCATATCGAACCATTGGTGGAATGTATATAATAGCTTGACAATTGAATAAGAATTCTTAAGTTTATGACTACCTAACAAGCTCGGAGAAAATGAACAGAGCTGTATTTGCACACCACAGACATTTATTCTGAAATTGTTTTGATTTGCTCTCATTGTTCATTGTTCATGAGTGGAGGGTGCCCTTTACATAGTTCTCATCAAAATGATGAAACCACTGGAGTCAAGGATGACAAATGCAATTGGAGATGTACAAGTGAAGCTTTAGGAGTGTGATGATAAAGGCCGGCCTGTGTATGATATGAACCTTCCTTTCGTGTGATTCAGAGCACCACTCAGCCCATGAGCTGACCTGTTGCTTCGCCTATTGTCTACATGATAGGGCATGAACTTGTTCACCGACTGTAGCTTCCAAGCTTATTTGCAAACAATTATCTTGTGAAGTTATGGAAAAAAATCCTCTCTTTTTTGAACAGCCTGGACTCTGTAGCTCTTTGTAAGTGTGGTAATTATGATCAGAGGGAGCACGCTGAAATATTAGACCTGTACTAGGATTTAATTACCTGCAGTTTCAAATCAAAGGACAGTTGAAAATGTTCCATGTGTGTTTTCGTTACACGGGAAAAAATAATTCTAGGTTCACTCATTTAGTTTTTGTGATGGGGTTAAAGCTATAATATATACAAGGTTTGTGTTTAGCTTGCTGTTTGCCACAGCACGCTAAGTCTAACCATTGGGGTAGCTTCAGGCAGCTCCCCTGGCCTTCTAACTGAGCCATTGCACCAGTTGGTTTACCTTTATGTATGTGCACCAGTGTCAGCTCTATCCTGTTCCTGTCGTATGTCCCTGAAATGTCTGTCTCAACACACAAGCTCCCCAGGTAAAAAACAGTCACAGACTTGATTTAAAATATATGTGAATAGCTACAGTTCAAATGGCAGCTATTTCTGGACACAAGACTCTTGAAGCTAGCAGAGTTAACATGGCACTTTCTAAATGGATTTAAACTGTCTAGTAAGGCAATTACAGCTGGGAATTGCTACTAAGTCAAATCTTCCTGGAGACTTATCAATTTGAAAATGCGTAAAATCTGTACTGAAAAAGTTTGGATATGTTGAAAAAGATGAGTGAATAAGATGGGCATGTTTCCAAAACAACCCAGGTCACTTGGCAAAGTAGGTGAAAACAGTTTGTTTTTCACTTCTGACCAGAAGCATTTCAATATGCTTTCAGTATGACAGACTTCCGACTTAGAAAAAGTGGCTCTGAAAGTCTTGAAGATCATGCTACAAAATCAGTGCAACATGTGCTCCCACTATGATGCTGGGCACAACACGGAGGTACAATGACCAGGGGATTCTTGACCGTGATAAATGATGCTGTAATGATGTTAGGTCTATCAGACAACACTGAAATACAAAACATGATATAAACTAACTTCTCGGAACCTCATTTTCTAGTAGAATCTTTTGTTCTAAGCTTGATGCTTATTTGCCCCAGCATGCAGGTGGATTGCTCTTTCAGAAAGAGATTCACAGCATCCAAGCGCTAAGTGGAGAGCTGTCTAATCTAGTCACTAGGCCATCATGAGGATGAAGTAGGATTTATGTCTTTTTCCTTGCTGGTAAGATTTAAGTTTAATCTTGGTGTATATATTTTGTAGAAGGTGGAAATGTGGTTTTGAAATCACTTAGGCAGAGAAAGGGAACCTACAACTGCTGCTTGTTGGATGTGTGTTCAGACAAATGAAGGGGAAACAGGAGTACCACTCTCCCTTCCTTTCTCTGCCCCACCTGTTATTTTAAAAGAATGGCAGCCGTCGCTGCATTCTCTGTGGGATTTATCCTGTTTTTTTGGTAAGGAATGATTTACGAACCCTTCCGAAGAAAGGCCCACTGGCAGTCTAGGTGAAGGAGTGCCTCACTTTGGTGTCCAGACCAGGCTTATGAGTTAGCTAGGAATCAAGTTGCTTAATTCTAGAAATACACAACAGTACACTCTGGGCATCAGTGAAAGTAAATAGTGAAGGTTTCTGTGGAGTAGTGGATTTCTGTATTACAAGTAAGATGTTTCCAGTATTTAGATGCCTAAATTTTATTTCATTCTCACTTTAGCAGCTAAATCCTTTCAAATTTTGGCCCTTTATTATTTCTGTCATTGACCGTGTATTACTAGAATCCCTTGCTCTTCTCTGAGGTCTGAATTTTTGTCATTTAATTAAATCAAGGTATTAAGGGACTTGGTCAGAGTCTATAAGGACCTAGAAGGGGCAGTTGGCTCCTTAGTGTAGGAGGCAAAGATAAAACAAGATACAATGGCTGTATGTTGCAGCTCAGTAAGTTTAACTGAGAAGCAAGGTGCTGCTTTTTTTTTTCACTTAAGGTAACTAACAGTTGGAGCAATTTGCCAATGGTTTATTGCAGTCTCTGTCAGTTGGGTCTGGTTTTTTTGTTTTGGTTTGGGTTTTTTTAGCTAAGATTGAACTTGTCTTAAGGATTTTTAAAGTCCAAGTTTGAACAGGGATTAATTGAAAGAATCTTATGGTCTGTTAGTCAGATGTTACCACATCATGTCTGGGCTCTGTCATTCATGGATTTATAAGTGCCATTCATTTTAATGGCTGAAGAACTGAGTTAGACCTAGCCTTTTAAACTATGTAAGGTACATGAATTGAGAGGGACCTCAAAACCTGGGATTAAGTTGTTTAGCTGTATGTATTTGTAACAATTAATACTGTTGAGATGAAACTTTGTGCGTGTTAAGGGAGTGTCAGTATCAAGTTGGTGTAAATTAACTTGTAGCTGTTTATTAAAATGTTCTCCCTGAAGGATTATATTGGTTGCTGTTGGAGGCGGAAGTCTGGACCAGATGGACTTTGGTCTGAGTATGACAGTACAGCATTCAGTTCAGCTTTGCAGCATGCTGTCCAACACATCTGTCAGGGCACAGTGTCAAAAGAGGCTTGCATTATATGATTTATTTTTGTCTTTTTACATCTACCCATTTTGCTTTGGTAGTAACCCTTTTCCTTGTTAGGAAAAAGATCTTAGTTGTGTAAGAAATTGTCGGGTTAAAATAGTATTTAGGAAACAGCATTACAGTAGTCTATTCCATGCTCTTGGGAATGACTGGAATAATGGAAATCTTAATTTTTGGCTGAGGGCATAACTGGGCAAGTACTGTTCCTGTAAGCTATGTCACAGGTATAGCTAAATAGATGCTAGTGCATTTTGGAAGTAACTTCAACTCTCAGATGCAAACTGACCCGCCTTCCTTTCTGGAGAAGGGATATTGAACATGCTGTACCAGTGTCGTCTTCTAATACAGAAACCTGTTTTTTCTTAATTTCATTTCTAGTAAACCTGTTTTATGAAACTCAAAAGTTAACATTCAAACCAAACAATTTCCAGTGAATGCAGATCTCTTTTTGAATGTTATCTCCCCCACTAGCCAGAAATGTTGGCAATAATAATTCTGGATCTCTTCTACAATCACTTACCTGTAATTAGGCTTAACAGTATGTGAAAAGTATAGGGTCCATTTTGATTTTTAGGTGTAAATGAAGCAGTTTTGTCTCTGCAACACTTCAGAATTTGTAAACCAGTTCACAAGTTTGCTTCTACCTAGCTGAATTGCATTACTGGACATCCTCCTTTACCCCACTCCATCATGTTTCCTTCCAGGAGAGCAGCCACCACACGAAAAACAGCACCACAAGCCTGTAATAACACTGCCACCACAGATTCCCAAGTGACCACTCAGCTGAATGGAGGTTGATAACTAAGCTGGCAACAAGCTCAGTGGTTGGAATAAAAACAGCATCAGCTTTGCAGATCATACCCTTCTCTAATGTAATTAAATTCTGAGTCATAGACCTGGAGTGAGGCATGCTTCCAACTGATGCTGCATTTCCTGAAGGTCAGCTGGAGAGCAGTGTATTTCATCAAGTGCAATCTATAGAGTTGCAAGTTTCCTGATTAGGTTTGCATTTGAAGGCCTTCCCAAGGCCTAACTTAGTTGGGAAATTGCCCATTTAAGCAATAAAACATAATAACATGTGACACTGCTGTTTAATGTTATCACATATGGGAGAGCGCATGTGAAATAGAAAGACAAACTGATTCAGGTTCTCCTTTTGCCAAGTTTTGTTAAGTAGCAGCATCAGTTCTCTGGATTGTCCTACTGCTCTTCTAAGATAATGAGTTTGATGAATAGCATTCAAAATATGTTTGATTCATCTCCCCATACTTATAATTGTGGATTTACTATAAGGTCTCACCACTTTTTTTTTTTTTTTTTAATTCCTGAACATTGTATTTCTGCTTTTGTTATGTTTTATCGCTTGCTCTTGTCTGACGCAGATGAAGTAATTCCCATCACCCCCACTGGGTGAGATGACCCAACTGTTCATTAGAAGATGAAGAAAGCAAAAGTTTGCTAGTCATTCAAAGGAAACGCTGTCTCGCATCCTCATTTGCAGTCCCACGGTTATACATTGTATGATGTCCTAGTTTGGAAAAAGGCTGACAGGAAAAGAAATTAAAATTACATAAATTTTTAGTTAACTTATCTGATCTTCCTGACTAACCAGTTCAAATTGCTTCCCTTTACTGAATATTTCAGGCATTTCCCTTCTAAAAGGTACTTTTATAATGAAATGCAGGAATGTCAACCTTGTCATCCTTATTTATGCTTGGGTACCAGAGAAAAGACCATACTTAAATTTCACCTGATATCTCAATCATAGAAATAGATAGTCTGCTGTCTCTATTAGGAGGGCAGGGAAGAGTAATGCTGTCTGCAGATGGAGAATTGAGATATTCTGCGTTCTGAAATGTGCTCCCCTGTTCTCTTTGTGGTCCTGTGAAAACAGCCCCCACCTCAGTAGAAGCTCCTTCTTCTAAGTAACACTTATAATTGACTACTGACGACATTTTTTTTTTTTAAGGAAAAAAGATTTGGGGCTTTCTGGAGGTATTTAACTGTGTGCAGAAAAGATTTAAGACTGACAGTTCTGGGTGCCAAGAGAAACAGTTGTTTAACAATAGGGGTTACTCTTTATATATGTGTATATGTAAGTTGGGGGCGGGTGGGGGGTGAAAAGCTTCTCAGTTGCAGCAACAGTTTCATTCTGGATACTGAGTAGTTAAAAGATATAGCTAGATAAATAACGAAGAAAGGTATCAGTTCATTGTTTGGACATAAATATTCCATGCAGTTAGAAGTTTTTTTTTCCTGTAATAAAGGGTGGAGATCCTTCTGCTAATATTATTACAGAAACAGCTCAGAACTGCCATTTTGGACCCCTTAATACAGGTTCCCTAGAACCTAATAGTTAAGAATTAGATATTAGTATGGTTTGTCCTGAACTAGAAATAGAAATTGATATTTTCTGAGGTAGAAATATTCTGAAAGATATAGTAATAAATATTATTTTGACGCTTTTATTTAAAATCAAACGTTTTGGGATTACTGAAGTAAAAATAATCTCTTTTCATTGAAATAGCATGGATTTTTAAAAATCGCTTCAATATTATCCTGATGTCCTGAAGTGAAAAAATTGAGTTCATCTAAACAACTGATTTCAGTGAGTCTTCAATCTCTTCTGGAGTGGGAAAGCCCTTTACACAGTGTATTCCCAAAAAAAGAAAAATATTTCTTAGAATTCTGGAGTGCTGTGGAGATGCTGAGAGGACAATCACATAAGAGAAGGGTAGGCAGAGATAGAAGGAAAACATTGAAAAGAGTTGGGTACAGAGGGGCATATACCTTGTACTTAAAGAGAAAATACTTACAAAAAAAATGGGCAAAATGGTTTGAGTCTTCAGTGCTAGAATCAACAGTGGCATATCCTGAAAATTAGTAGATATTTTGAAAGCCTGACCTTAAATCTACTTAAAACTAAGCTGACAGATTTTTTTATTTTGAAGACAGTGAATGCTTTGAAACACCTTCAAGGGTGTCGAGTGGCTACTCATCAATACCCATGGGCACATGGGTTTGGTCTGCCTGGGAAGTTCAAATGGAGGTAAACCTCAGATTAAGGTAAGCGTTAATAAAGATTTCCCTTTTATATAGTTTAAGTACATTATCACTTTGAAGCAGGAGAATTATTTGGAAGTAGTTCTCTAACTTGGGAGAACAGTATGCATTGGTCAGAAAAAAAGCTAAATTTTCTGAAGTCCTATTTGTGTGCTCCTCTCACAGCTCCACTCCATCCCTTTGAAAAGAATGAAAGCAACTAGGAAATCGTGTTGGGGATTCACGGTAGGGTTGGAGGAGACATTTCAAAGGACACACTTGTAGATATTTATCTAATATACCCCAAGAATAATCACATACAAAATCCACACAGGGCTAAAACTAAGCAAATTATTTTCCAGTGGAGGAGTAATTTTCCTCTTCCCCAACTACAGAAACCTTTATTGTCTTACTATGTTCTAAAAATGAACATGATTATCTTAAAAGCCAATATGAGGAATTCTAGAGGTTTCATTCAACTTCACAGACTCCTTTATTTTTGTCAAGGGAAGAACCACTAGACTGGGGAAAGAGAGTATTTTCCACTAATAGGCAGTGAATCTGCTGCTTATTTTATTTTGGGAAATATGATGGATGGAAGATACTTCCTTACTGATATTAAGTACTTTCAAGACTCAGAATGTAAAGGACAATCCCCATCACTTTAAGGCAATGAGTAGTTAACATAATGTTTTTCAAAGTACTTAGCTTTACACCTGCAAAATATTTAAATAATGAAGAGATACAGACTTAGACACTTGCTTAAAGTACAAGGCACTTAGATGTATCTGTTTTGGAGCTAATATACAAAGCCAACCAGAAAAAAAAAGGTGTTAAATTTACAGTCTCTGTAGCACTTGCCAGGAAGACCCGATGTGGCAAAAAAGCTGGGCAGGCTGTGAACTCACCTGGCCTCCACAGTCATTCAGTGATCACCTTGAGGAGTAGCTTTCCTCTCTTGAAGTTTTCCAATAAGTGGTTTAAAAAGAATCTAAGGCTAAGCATGTCAAAGGCACATAGATAAGTGGAGATATTTTCAACAGTATTATTGAATGTATTTTAGGTGTCCAGGCCCTACTGAACTTTAATGTTATTTAGGAATCATTTGACATTTATGAAAATCTGATTTGGTTTCTAAATAAAAGTGTGGATTTTTTCTTAAGTGTTGAGTAACTCATAGCTCTTTGGATAAGTCCTTAACAATATGTATCATAAGTCAGCAATCATAGAAGTAGTAACTTCAGTATATGGATCATGGGGATTTCTGTAAAGCTGGATGGTCTGAGGAAATGTGCAAGAACAACCTTAACAAAAGTATCTTGGATGTGACTGTCTCTGAGTAAGAGATAAGACTGATGCTTGTGTCACTTGCAGGATGTGATTTATGGGTTAAAAATAAAAAATTTGTAACGAGGTCTGAGGAAGTCGCAGTCAGTCATTAAGAGCTATTTAGAAACGTGATGGTGAAGACTTAATGTAATTTTTCAGAACTGCCTGACTCCCATAGAAGTAATCTGGTTACCTCTGACAATTGCCTGTTTTATCCTCAGATAGATATTTTAAATGAAATTAGACCTAGATCCTCATACAGTTGCCTGTTTTGCAAAGTTCACCTCAGCTTCCATGGACGTTGGGCCTTTAAAGATGTTGTAGGCCATGAAAATTCAATTTTTCGTGCATAGCTCCAGTGCAAACCTTTGAAAATCTCTGCCAGAAGTTCCAGTTTGCTTACAGTCATTCTATAGTAGCTTTGTTCCTGGTAAGGTGGTGGGTTTTTTCCCAATTAACATCTCTAAGAAAGAGTTCACCAAATGAGCTGTTCAGCATAGACTAACCAGCATGGTAGAAGGCTGCTGAGTATTTTAATTGATGTCCATTAAAAGTGCAAAGCTGTTCTGCTATGATCAGACACCCTAAGATGTACCTACAAAGGATCTTGATTCCATTAATTCAGTGGATGCTGCTTCATATGTAATGAAAAATTAAGCAAGCTTTGACCAAACCTTGGGAACATAACTCAGCAGTTAGCAATGGAAACCCAATTAAAATGCTTTGCATGTACTTGTTTTTAAATATTCATACTATTGAACCATTCCCACTTAATGCATAAATGACAACATAATATCCAACTGTAACAGTTGGTGGAAGCCATTTTAAGTAGCAGTTTAACAAACAGAGATGGATTTTAATTTGCAATGCCAGTTGAGCTGTAATAAAAACTAGTATTCCAGCTGTGAAAAAAAAATAAAACACAGCTTGGTTTAGAGTTATTTACAGATGTGTAGGGATTTTTTTTTTTTTCCTAAGCCATACAACGGAACCATTTGGTCATTATTCCTTCCCAGAAACATTCGTATCGCATGCCCTTGCTACCCCTAATTTCTGGAATCAAACTCCTAAGAAAATACACATTAAAGTATTATGGCAATTCTTAAGTGTTCATTGATTACAGAATTCAATTTCCTGTTGCAAGTGTTACTGTTCAGTGTTAATATGGTTGTTTACTTGTTTTTATGGACTGTGATGAGCTTCTGCTGACTTTGAGATAAATCCTATATTGCTGTCTTTGAATGATTTCCACGTGTTGGCATTGTTGCTGTCTCCTGGAGTGTTATTAGGATTCTTGCAACTTTGATTTCTGTTTGTTTATCCTTCTCAAAATATCAGCTGCCGGAATCATGGTATTTTGTGAAAGTTTTAGTGCTTTTTCTTTAATAATGAAATTCCCAGTTGTATGAGGGAAAAGTCTTCAAATAAGGGCCAAGCACACCCTTGAAATCTCTTCAGAAAACCCAAAACAAAAAAAAAATCCAAGCTTTTCTTTTCTTAACATCAGGTTAAGGTGAGGAGAAGATAGGAACATGTGTTCTAAAGCAAGCCTGGAGGCACAGTTCTTGGTATATTCCACTGAGTTGAAGACGTTGTCACTAACCAGCACAGTGACCTTTTGGCCCTACTTTATGGCTGTATTTAATACATACGACATTATGATCCCTGAAGATTCATCTGTAGCTAAACATGAACAAAATGTTCATTGCCCTGGGAAGGGTTACAGAAAATACGTTTATTATTTGCATTAAGGAATTTGACCAGTGAAAGTTTTCTGGCTTTTTCAGTTTTCTTTTCTTGTTTGCATCAGTATAGTCTTATTAGAGACCAAACAATGGTAAAATGGACTATATTGTAAGCTAAGCACTCAGGGACCTGAAAGTCTGCAAGCAATAAGCATAGCAGCAAAGTTCCCAGAGAGGACAATTTGTAGAACTCATAAGCCTGAAGTGCTTTAACTGAAGCAGTAAAGTTCAGAAAAGAAATGGGGACAACTTCAAAGACACTAAGAAGTTGTGATTCGAAGTTTGCAATACACAGGAGTACAAGGGGGAGGAAAAAACAGGTATGGTGCACTCACACAGCAGGGCTAGAAATAAGGCCTTATTAGAGGATAGGAGAACGATGCACGTTAAGAAGAGGAAATGGCTCTTCTGACCTTGTGTAGGAAATCATGTTAATTGTGCCTACCTGAGATTCAAGCTTTCTTATTTTAACTACAATTTTTAGAACAGTCACAGGTTTCACTCTAAATAGCTCAAGTAACATGCAGGGCTGTGGAAAATGTTTCAGTGACAAATGGAGAAGCTGCAAGTAAAGGTCTGAATTATAGGCTCCTTAATTGGTAATGACATCAGGAGAGTTTAACATGAGCTACTGTCATCTGAACTGCGTGTGCGTTAAACAGATGAAGAGCACAACAGTAACTTGGCATACTCAGGAATTGTTTGGGAGGAATAAGGAATATGGGGAAAGGTTGAATCGCAGCACAGTGTATGTAAAAACCAGAACTATTCTTGAATACTTCAGCCTACTGCAGTCAGCCTACTGCAGTAAAATTGATAATGTATCGTGTGATGGAGAAAAAGGTTAAAAAAAATCCCCTGGGAAAACGGTTTTGAAGAATGCAACTTTTATAAAGTGTGAAGGATTTCAGTTCCACACCAGAAGCAACTGTAAAAAGTCATTTGTTTTCTCAAGAGTTTTTTTCTTGTATTTCAATTTAATTGCCTTTCAAAAAAATGGGTAACAAAGCAATTTGCATTAGTGCACATCAGGAAAGCAGACTCCTCAAATGCAGCAAGATGTATCGGAGCGTGTCCTGGTGCACTGTGCAACCCTGAAGCCCTTGTGACTTTATGTGACAAGCAGGAAGCAGGGTCAACTGGTCCTTTCAGTCACTCGGCCCTGAACTGGTGGGAGAGGTGTAGGCCGGCATGGGATCTGAGGACTGATCGGAAGGTGGGTCACTGTTCCTTGAGCATAAGCTGAAAGGTCTGCTGTCCTGACACTCTTTATTTGAAGCGCACCTAAAGAACGATTCAGCAGAAAGGCTAAAGAGTAATGGCTACTGTCTGCAACCAGGATGAGAATTTTTTTTTGCCTCAGTTTCCTTTTCTTTCGAACCAGTAGATTTTAGTGATGAGTGACCCTTTTGGGAAGAGACTGAGAGCAACACTCAAACAGTAGGAAGAACAAATATGAGAGTGTAACATAAAATCTTTACTTGCATGCCAAGAGAGAGATAGGAAAGATGAAGAAAACATGAGGCCTAATTCCCTTCCATCTTTCTGCAAGATTGCAACACTAAATAGCCACCTTCCAGGAAAGTACTTGGTCACAAACTTTCACTGTGAATACTAACTTGCCATCCATCACTATCACCTCTCTCGTTTCTGGCTTACACCTTTTGAGATTCCAGGAGAAACTTTTTAGAATTTAAGCTGTTTGCTTTGCTGCCTTCAGGGCTGTGTTTCTGTCATTTGTAGTTAAAAGCTGGTGGCAAGGCATTTTTGCAGAGGGCAACAGTATTACTGCTGTGCAGATCACTTAATTATTCCAAGTGTTATGAGTGCAAGTCTCTGAAGATGACAATGTAATGTAGGGAAAGCTGAAATGAGAGGTAATGAAAGGTAATGAAAAAGTCAGAGGTAGACAAGATGATCCTGTGATGCGAGGTCAAACAAAACAAAACACTTAATAAAGGTCTGCGGAGCTGGAATTAGCCAGTATTCCTGAATGGGCCACCAGTGTCACAAAAGCAATACGCTCACCGGGAGTGGGGGAATGTACCATGTCAGTGCAGTGTAGAGCTAACTCCTCGCACTCCCTGGAGGCTGCTTCAAAGCTAACATTGTGCCTACTGAAAAAGATTTCTCCTGTATTCAGCTGCTATGTGTAAGAGAAAAGATGAAGCTTCTGGAGGGAAGTGGCGAAACAAGCAAACACAAAATGACTGTCACCCCCCAAAAAGAGCTGCCTCGGAATTCTAGGCTTTCCTGAATGAAGGGTGCCGCCAGAGGCATGGCCATCTCCAGGACACCTTTTGCCCCAAATGAAAATGTTATTCGAATTTAGGAAAAAAACTTTTACAGAAAATGAATAAAATTTACTTGATCATTCAGAGCCAGGACAAAACTATTCATTATCAGAATTTCACTTAGTGCCTGGGACTAGAATATTGAGTTTACAGGGAAGAGACTGTAGGAAACCCTACCACACTGCCTTCATTCTGCACCTACCTGCCAGGGAACTTGTTGATTATTGTATATATCATTTGAATTGAGCAGAAATTGCAGTATCTTTCTGGCTTGGACCATGACCCTCCTGTGCAAGGTATTTTGCAAACAAAATTTAACAAGGCATTCCCTGTCCTAAATCACTTTTAATCTTAAAACAGATAACAGATGGATACAGGCAGATGGCAGAGAAAAAAATTGTGACTAGGTCTGATCAAGACTGTTTTCTCATCAAAGCCATGGTGATTGATAAGCTCTCCTTTAAAAAACTTGGATTTGACAGTCTTGAAAAACTTTTGATGAAAAGTAAAGGACAGAATTTCCAGTCAAGGTAAGGTGACCAGCAGAGAATAATAATGAGGTTGCCACATAAGTGGGCTGTAGCAGATCAAAGTTCAAGTGTTTTGTCTGAATTAGGTATGATTTAAAGCAGGCTTTCATACTTTCTGTGTGAATGCTACCCCTTAACTTCATCTGGAAGAAGGCCCTGCTTAGGATAAATATACACACATGTATATGCATATGTATATATACATGGACGTGCACGCACACACACATGCGCTAATGAAAAAGTCTCAGATTTGTCTCAGTGTAGAACAAGACTCCAGTTTTCTTGAAGAAACCACTTCCATTTTCTGTGTAACCAAAGCTAGTACATGGAGAAGAAAGATGCAGACAGGGAAAGTATACAAATAAATTACCTGAAAGGCAAATATTTAAGTTTCAATCACTGATTTGGCTTCAGCACTAGTCTCAAACTGGTGTAAATTGTTGTAGCTTCTCCAGCTACAATGGAGATGTTCCAGTTTAAATCCTCTGGCGTATGGTCTTGGGGTCCACACTTGAATTTCTTTTAAAACATTGGATAAGAAAGTAGACTTGTAGCAAACCCTTACAGGGGAGTGAACTGTGGACTGTGTAAGGGACTTTCTTACGGATCACTGCTATCAGAAGGGCAGAACACTTCCTTCGGAGTTCTCTTCCTTCAGTTCTTCATCTTGAAAGAATATTACGTTCCCTCTTCTGTAAAGGGTCTTTAACAGTTTTCAACAGTGCCTCCTGAGTGTCCCCCATTCACAGCATTGCAGTGGAAATACTCCGAGGAGTTTAAACCAAGATGGTGAGAGGATGGCTTAGAAATGGGAAAAATGTTGTGTGCCGTAGAGGAAATTATCTTTCTATTTAAAATTGTGTGAGAAAGCTGTTTCTGTAACCTTCAGAGGGTGACATCTCTGATGAACCAATATCAGACAACCAGTAAAAATGTTTAGCTTAATAAGAAATAACAATAACAATAACAATAACAATAACAATAACAATAACAATAACAATAACAATAACAATTATTATTATTATTATTATTATTATTATTATTATTATTATTATTATTATTTTAAAAACCTTTATTTTTAGGATGTGTGCCATACACTGCTAACCATGGGGAAGACACACTGGGTCTCCCTGTCTCATCCCCTGCAATTACCCAAAAGTAAAGTTATTCTAAGGCAAATTTTAAGTAGGAAATTTCATTTACATATAAATGTGCATCTTTTTCAGCACTAAACTGGCAATATCAAAGCTAATTGAGGGTAAGTACTAATTGGAAGTCTGATTTGCATAGTTTAACAGTGGAATAGTGTACATATATGTTGAGATGCAAAATATAATGTGAATCTTAATTCAGTACTATTATCCCTTTTATTGGTATATGGTTACAATCAATATATATATCGGTGTCCATTTTGTTTTTGACATATTGCAGTATTTTGTGTGAAATTAATTTTAATACATTGAAGCTCCTGTAAAGTAGTTTGATTCCTACTCATTGTGATGTTTTCTTGAATGAAATCAAACATTTCATGTCTTAGATTAGCTATATTTACATATTTACCATGTTCAACTTTTTATCGACTTGAAAATGTTGCTTGAATTTACTTTGTGACCTAATGGGTCATTTCACCATGCACAAGCTTGTGGAAGTTTAATCCAAGCTTTGAATGACATTGCTTTGAACAAGAGTGTTTTCTTGCAAACCAGATCTACTTCTGTAAGGTACAATAGAAATAGAAACAAGATTGAATCTTTTTATTTTTTTTGTTTTATTTTGTTTTTGTCTTAACCACAATGGAACAATCAGTAGTAGACAGCGAAGCTTTCTCCCCTAGCAAAGTACAAATTACAAGTTGGGGTTTTTTGAGAAATCCATTTTTTGTTTTTCAGGCTAAACACAGGTCAGAAAATGGGATGTGCCTCATCGTACCTCTGTTTTTATTCAGTGTTTAAAGGGTTGTGGGTTGATAAGAAACTTTTTTTAGCTCTTAAAGATATATGATTCTGTTTTAAAGATTATAAAAAAAAATTCTCATTGCATTTAAAAAAACCCCTTTCAGACTATATCTGAATTTAATTATCCCAGTAAGAAAAGCTTTAATTTTAAGATTTCCTTTTAAGGATGGAAGTGCATTTCTGTAATTTAGAAGTATGTCTTGTGAAGTAAATTAAAACCACCATCAGTGTACAGAGAAAGGCACATAATGGGGAATTTAGTCATTTTTCCTATACATTTATTCTCTGAATTTTGAATTGCTACTGATTTCCTCCCTATAAGATTGGAAATGGGGATAATATAATATCATTTTTTTCTCCAGCACAGCCGTCTAAATGTTGTTAGCAGGCTAAGTCATGTCTAGATACTTAACAGCAAGTAGAAGGAAAACATTGTGCTGACTAAAAGTTAAGATATTTAGTGATAGCATGAGAAAACACTTTAAAGGAAAAGTTTAACTCCTGAAAGGTAGAGGCTTTGGATTTTTGGAAGGAGCTAATCATGGGAATTTAACTAAAAAGTGACCTGAGTTTATAAGGGAAGTCTTGATTGACCTGCTCCCTCTCTGCATCGTGGAGTCTGTCTTGCTTTCCGTCTTTGTCCATTCAGTTTCCTTCTGGCCCTAAAGCATGCCCCTCTCTTTATGTGTCCTGCCTACATTTTTTTGAGACTTGAGATCCCTGTAAGTTATCCCAGGTAACATTTAACTTACAGATAATAGTCAAAGTCAGACAATATTAATAAAATTAACTCTTACTAAATAATCTTTATTCTGCCTCTGGAGAAACTTCTTCAAAAGCTCTTCTTAGGCTGGACTGGTTTCCTTAGCGTTCAGCCAATTTTTTTTCCCTAATGTCATCATCACTGAGTGAGAGCCATGAAGTTGAATGACCCTCCATTGTCTTTGGCCTGGGACTCTTATATACCCAGTCCTACGTATGGAGGCACATTTTGTGATACAGCAATTTATATGACTTGTACATAAGAAAATTCCCTGAACTGTCACAGAAGCAATCCCTTTTCTGTCTCGGTTGAAAAGAAAAATAATAAAAATGCATTGCTGTTAAAGCTGAAGTCTTAGCTAGTATATTTGGAATAAAAACAAAATTGCTATGATAGTTTTCCTTTGACTTTATGGCAGTATAAGAAGGATTAATACACTGTATGAACATACTGGATGATAATAAAACAGAAGAATTAAAATCACTTCAACACATTGTAGATAAACCTTTGAAAATAAGTAAAAATTCGGTCTTAAGTATCAGAATAATTGGAATGTATGAGTAACTTTTCCAAAGAAAAGCTACTTTTTAAAATGCTCATTATCAGGGTGTAACAGGAGCAAGCATTGCATTGCTAGAGATAACATGTACAGAGGGACAAGAAATTGAAAAGGTGGAGAAAGTCTACAGAAGGTTAAGGAGGATGGGGAAGATGATCCATCTATCATTTCTGCCACAATAAATCTTCCTTTTTTGAGAGAGTGGTGTGACCCCAGAACAATGAGAACAAAATTGCTGTGCTACGCTATTTCCAGTGTCTTAGTATCGCTATGGAAGTCTTACTGATCATGAGCAGATCATGTTTTCTAAGTGTTTATTGCCACAGGAAACGTGATGCCTGTGTTTTAGTACAGGGTGCTGAACATTTGTATTTCTGGCAAATAGCAAATCTCTAAAAAAAAATTGTATTTAATACAAAATACTAATTAAAAAAAATAAAATGAAACATACAGGATAATCTCTTTAGCCAGTAGGTTTCTGTTATTCATCAAATCAGAAGGTAAGTCTTCTGTGTCATTTTTTCAAATAGCAACAACAGAAACTAACAACAAAGGAACACCCAGGCACTTCAGCTGGTATACCCATAAAGGTGGCAGTGCACTTTGAAAAATAGTATGCCATCTCAGTCTGGAAGTGACAGACTCTGGATGAAGAACGTATGAAAGAAAATGTGTTATGGTGATAGTACAGACGTGGATAAATAGCATGCCTGGGTTTGTGTTTCTCCAAAGAACAGTATAGAAATTAAAGCAAAATTTCTTTTTACAAAAATATTTTTAGGGAAAACCAAAGAAACTGAGTTGTTTTGGTAGGGAAAATATGTATACATGGCACAATGAATATTAAAAGTCATAAATACCATCACTGCTGATCATAATTAATATTAAAAGACACAAACAGATCTAAGAACTTGCATTAATCTCCTTTTCTAAATGCTGGAAGTTGCTCTATGCTTAATTAAGGGATAGGGTAATCTTGTCTTTATGGGCAGGCTGGAACTGAGTAGGTATTCGAGTCCTGATTCTGCCACATGCTTCCTTTATGATGTTAATCAGAATGCTTTTATCTTTTTTTTTTTTTTTGAAAATTGGACATAACAGTTCCTTTACTCACAAGAGCAAATATTATATCTTACGCTAATTTTATAGTGAACATTTATGGAGTAAAGCAATTTTATTTCCACTGTATGTGGAACTGGGGAGGCAATGATTTTTGAATATTGAGCAATCTTAAAAAAAAAAAAAAAATAAAATTTGAAAAGATGGAATAAAAAAGTGTAAAAGCCCCGCAAACAGTTGAAAGAGAAGCCTGTTCAGAAAACTGATAAAAAAGATCATAGCAGGGAAGGCAAGAAAAGGCCAAATTGTTTAACTTCTGAAAAAAGGAGGCTTAGCTTTACCTTGTCTTGATGTCCAAGATATTTCTGATTGCTCTTTAATTTGTAAAAAAAAAGAATAAGCCGATACAGTGAGTGAAAGCCAAAAATGGACCAATTCAGACTGGAAATAAAGGGAACGTTTTTAAAAGGCCAGAAAGGTAATCGTTACAGACAGATTAGAATTTTTATCAACTGTAATCTTTTAATGAAGGCTAAACAATTTTCTAGAAGATATTTTATAGCTCAGCAGAAGTGACAGACTTGATGCAAAAATTATTGGGTTGCATCATGAAGAAGGTCAGTCTAGACTGTCCCAATAGTTCATTCTGGCCTTACGATCCATAAATCTATGAATTAATGTTTGTGAGTCATGCTGATGCCATAATGATGGAGGCCATAGAAGCATGTAAGTTATGCTAACTTACTACAGGTCTTGGAAACAAAAAGGAAGAGAGACCGCTTCCAGAAAGCTATCTATGAACAGATCATTGCAATGTATTTCACAAGTTAATTCTGTGAAGGGCATCTTATGTTCTGTAATGACAAGTTCTTGTGCATGACTGTGAATCCATCTGCTTTGTTCTGTGGGTTAGCTGATGAGAGAAAATTGGATTTGTTGGTACGGGGGGTGATGTCTTAGATGAGTGATACAAAAATAGGTCACAAAGCTGAGAACTAAGCTTGCGCTTTTTTTTTTTTTTTGTCCCCCCAGATTATTTATTTGCAAAGAATGAACTACGTAGGTTGCCTCCTCACAGATTTGGTCATATTTACTAAATAATTTCAAAGGCAAGGACAAATTGTTGCCAATGCTAGATGTCCTGGATGGAAATGTGGGAGAATGGCCTCTTTCCTAGTGTCCAGGAGCTCAGCTGTTACAGAATTCACCTGGGATATGGCAAGGCTGAGATCCTCCTGCCTGGAAGGATTTTTGTTCAAGTTTCTAACCTTCAAGGGAAATGACCTAAACCGCAGGCACCAGGATATTCTGGTAGTGCAGACATGGAATCAGCTCCAGGTGAGCTTTCTGATTACCTGGTACTCACTGTCTTGCTTTTGGTATTAATTGATGTTTAGGAAGAAGAACTGAAAGTCTTTTTGTTAGGGTCATTATGAGGTAAGAGATATAAATACCATTTTCTTCTAGCACTAGAGATAGCTATGTATTTCCTGTGCTCCTGTGTGCTTTAGCTATGCACCATTATATATAATTGGATAAGTAGCTTCCTGGGAAATACTGTGAATCTTTGCCCTCTTTTTCTTTTTTTCAAGCTTTTCTTAAGCTAGTACTCCAACACTTTGTTTTAGGAAAAGAATGTAGTATGTAGGGTGAAAATGGTTTGTTGAATTATTTTGCTGTCTCAATGAGGAAAAAGCAGATGATTTAAAGTCCATGAGATCCAAAAGAATATGTTGTTTCTTTTTTTCAGGTCAGCAAATGAAGCAAAAAATGAAAATATTTTTATAGTTCTGTGGGTTTCCAGGCATGGTGAAGACGGAAATAGTGAAATAGTTGCTGTTAAAATTCAAGAATGTGAATAGTCCTTGTTATCTATACAGACACTGACTTACTGAGATTATTTGCATGCGTAAGTATCTCACTGAATCAGAACAGTTGATTTTGGTATTGTATTATGCTGAGATAACCACTGATTTGGGTGAAAATAGTGTATCAGTGTAATGAATCATACTCATAATATTTCTAAATCTTTTTTTTTTTTTTTTAAAAAGTCCGTGACAGAATTGGACATTTATTCAGGGAAATGGTTCTTCATCTTGCCCCTCTGAGAAGCAACAGTTTAACATAAAAAAAGGGGGAAAAAAATCAATGCCTTTTTCTGAGTTTCTCCCTGTTTCAAGCCCTTGCACAATGAAGGTCACATGCACCTTCATTCATCCCTTATGTGCTGGCATTTTTCAAGGCATACCTTGTGTTCAGTGTTCATGCCTGGAGCATTATATGTCCTTAGCACATCCTTCAGGACAATATACAACTCTCTTATCTTCCTGGATTCAGAGACATGCACTGCAGCCTGAGAGAAGGCTGAAAGCTCAGTAAAACAAACGGTCATATAAGGTCAGATACCTTTTGCATTGGTCATCTTTTCTCTTGACCTGGGCTGCACATTTTCTGTCTTGTTTCCCATCTGTGTGTTACACACTTGGAATGATTTTAAATCTTACTGTTTCTAGGAGTGAAAAGCACAAAACATAACACAGACATGTAAGCTAGAATGCACTTTTCAAAAAGTTTGGATGACTAATATTCATCTGTAGAGTAGTACATGTAACTGACTGTTGTTTGCAGTCTAAAAAGGAAAAAAATTCAGGTCAAACATAATGTTTGCTCCACTCTGAGTACTTAGTAACATTAACATTAATAATTGAAGTACAGTTTTAAACAAAACCTGCTTTAAAACAAAACATTGACATAAGTAAAATTGTTGAAAATATGTAAAATATTTTCAGAGAAAGAATATATTTTCTTCAACATATTTCACTAAGTTCAAGAAAAGTTTTAGTTGATTTGAATCTGTATTTGCTTAGGTGGGCTGGCTGTGGTGTGGGCGGAAGGAAGATTGCATGTATGTGTTGCAGCAGGTCAACAAGAACTGAAGGTGTCAAATAAATTGATACCAACAGTCACTTCAATTCCTTTGAACAATGTATCTCAAACTATGGAAATTGGAGACCCTACTGTTTTTAGGAATACATTTTCCCTACAAGTCTTATGTGTTCTTTTATTTGTATTTTCTAACATACCCTCACTAACATGCACACAGATATTGTTAACGTCCTTCTATTCTTCAGAATACGTTACTTTAAGAAGCCTGTAACAGATGTAAAATCTAGATAAGATACTGCATTATTCATTCCAGTCAGTTTGAGTTATTGATTATGGCATTTTGAGGTATTCCTCCACTTGCTTTTTTTTCTTCTCCCTCCTAGACTGATAATCTAGAAAATGAAAATGAACAGGGAGAAATAAGTGCATAGTCTTGGTTCCATTTTCATTTCTTTGTTAAATTCAAAAGCACATTAATGAGGCCTTTGTTTTTCTTCATAGCATCACCATTTCCATATCTTGCACATGGTCATCTCTCAGAGAAGCCTGGCTGCATGCATCATGTCAACCCTTGGCTTGATACAAAAGTGCAGAATTTTCATTTATAGAGGCACAGCATTTTTTCTTTTATAAATGCCAAACTGAATGAAAAATACTCCTAAGAGAATTAGAAAATAATGAATGATTGGCATTTGGTGTACAATTTCTTATTCTAGTGAGATTTTGGCGTGCCAGTCACTGGGAAATTCAGAGTATTGAATGACATCCACATTTACCAGATGGGCTGTCAAGGCATACAATGTGTCAACACCTTTGCAGAATATCACTTGAAGCTTAATTCCTCTTATTTATGGGCATCTGATTTGGTATTTCTGAATAAGGTATTGTAAGCATTTTTTTCTCACTCTAAAGCTGTTCATGTTACTAAAGCTATGGCTTGATCCCTTCACCCACAGAGGGGGATCTGTGTGTGGGGACAGGGGTTAGGAAAAAGCATGGGAGCACACATGCACCGGTTAAGTGATAGAGTATGCTTAACTCTATGAAGTTCTCTTGCTCTCTCTCACATGTCGGTACCTCAAAGCAGTATGGATCCTGTGGCATCCAGTAACTAATAGGAACTGGTTCAAAGTCTAGCTGGTGGCCAGTTAAAAGTTATGTTCCTCTGGAGCTGATGCTAAGAAAGTGCTACTATTGTTTAAGTATTCAGTAATGACCTGTTTGTTGGGGTGAAATCCTCAGCAAGTTGGTGGATGACACCAAATGGGGTGGAATAGTTGATTGGCTTCATAGCAGAACAGGGCTGCCACTCAAAAAGATAGGAACAAGATGAAGAAATGGGCTGACAAAAACTTCTGTGGGCTTCAGGGAAAGACAAAACCACCGTTCTGCACTCCTAACAACCTTAAGATGTGGTACAGGAGGGGGGTTGCCTAGCTAGAGAACAGCTCTGCATGAATGCTTTGATAACATAGTCCCAAGCCTGTGTGACAGAGAGAGATGGGTACTGAGTCTCTAGTACTACTTACTTGGTGAATATCAATGGCCACTGAGAGGTGATATAAGTACAGGTTGGTGTTTGAAATACATAAATGGCGACGCAGGTTTCATCATAGCAGTAATTTCCAGCACATTGCAATTCTGGAAAGCACCACAAAATCAAGTGCAACTATGTCATTCCAGACACACAGTGTCTTCTGTGTTCATTACAACAGGATAGATCTCAAATGAACCAGCTTCAACCCTCTACTGTTATGCTTTCTGTAGGCTTTCTTTGCTGTCTAAGCAATACCTTATTTGTTGTGATGTAATCGCTCTGCTTGTTGCCCTGTTCACCACAGCCTGGAGAGCAGATTGAATTCTCCATTTGATCTGCCCTCCCTCTCCCCTCCCACCCCCCCCTGCTTCTTGTCAGCTGTGTTTCTCAGTCTCTAATCATTTTTTTTCTCACTTCTAGATTCTCTCAAATTGGTTCAAGTCTCTCCAAGTGTGTTGCCCAAAACTGGACTTAAATTAACTGAGGACTTGTCAGTGCTGAACTGAGCTGAGAGATTTCTTTCTGTATCCTCTAGGTCATATTTTTTGCTTATAATCCCAATATGGTGTTTCCCTTTGTGCAACACCTAACTGGTGATTCATGTTCAGCTTGCAATCCACTATAAATTCCAAATCCCTTCATATGAAACTTCTATCCAGCCACTTCATTACATGGTGATTTATCTAGATTTCTGAATAACAGAGTAGTAGAGTAGTGAACACAGCTGCCTGGAACAGGTTTCATTCTTGGCCACTGACCATCTAAATAAATATCCTTAGAAGGCTGCACCGGCTGCTTGTTAGAGCAAATAGCCAAAAGCCAGGAAAATTCTGAGATCAAATCCTAATTAAACTGCTGACTTGCTGCATGACCTTGGGTGGCTATACTCTTTCTGTAGCCATGAACCCCAAATCAAAACCTCTCAGCTGAACTTCTCTCTGAAGATAGATTAAAAAAAATGTACAGAACAGAACTTGTATACATCACCGACAGTAACATTGTGTGTGTATTGAACTTCTAACGTGTCACTTAATGCAAAATACATCTGTGCCTTCCTATGTTCTTCTTGTTCTTATTTGTTTATATGGGTTTTTAGCCGCATTATGATTAACATAGATACATCCGCACAGGATTATCAAAAGCGGGTTTTTATTTTATCATACAGAAATGTGGGAAATTTTTTTGTGCAGCTTGTATAAGGTGATACATTTTTGTGAGAAAGTGTATTGGCTATAGTGCTTTGTGTACGAGCTTCAACACAGAAGTTCACTGCTAGGCACTACACTAATAAACACTAAGTTGTTAACTTAAGTCATGCTGGACTTCAACTGTATGCAGAAGGCTAGTGAGTTCAGGGACAGCAGGGAAAAAAAATGGGGAGGAATGACCAATGTCCTGCCTGCCTGTGAAACTTGAGCTGGAGTAGAAAAACAAGGGGGAGGATACGCGGTTAAAAATGTGAAAAATAAAGGCACACATCTTTGCATATAGTTTGCCAGGGACCTTGTCTGGAAAGTGTTTCAAATGCTAACCATTCATAGAATCATAGAGTCAGAATCGTCTAGGTTGGAAGGGACCTTTAAGATCATCGAGTCCAACCATCAACCTGACACTGCCAAAACCACCACTAAACCATGTCCCTAAGCATGACGTCTACCTGTCTTTTAAATACCTCCAGGGATGGTGATTCCACCACTTCCCTGGGCAGCCTGTTCCAATGTTTGATAAAATTAATGTTTGATTCATCCAAACAAAACTGTAATACGCCAGTTTGCACAAGCACCAATTGATATATTTGGCAGCTGAACAGATAGGAAATCTCTGTGAAATTTGCAGGATTCCTGATCACAAGGGGATACCAAATGGAGGCACATCTGCCTTACTGTAACTTCATCCAACTGAAGCCCTGCAGTGGGACCCAGCCAAGGAATGTATCTGGCTTGGTAGCACTGAACTTCCCAAGCTTGAAGGAGACCTTTGCTATCGTATGGTTGGAGAGCTTACAGAGGTGCCCCAAATGGTAACCAGCCAATGTAGTTTTAAAGGTCAGAGCATTGTCAAGAGTCAAATCCTCCCATGCTGGCTTCACAGCATTGTTGCGTTAGTGGTACCCTCTCATGGAGTGCAATGCAGATAACTATGGATATAGGTGTGCACCGCTGAAAGAGCCCAATTTCAGCTTATTGTTTACCACACTAGGGATTAAGAGGTAGATGAATAAATAAGATGTGCCATTTTAACAGGATTTCTCAAATGATATAGAAACAGAGAAGGGAAACGAGAAGAACAGAGGGTGAGCCAGAGGAGGAAGACAAGCGGGAAGGCCTGCACTGTTCTTTTCTTAGGTTTGCACTTGCCTGAGGTGATTGGTTGGCTGGTTAGTTTTTGGCAGGGGGAGCCTTTTTGTTTTCATGTGTTGAATGGTACCTAGTGGTTATTGTCATGATGCTGATAAAAGCTGTGGGGAATTCAAGTAATGCTTGGTATATCTTTACTGCATACTGGGAGGAAGACTGGAAATACTCAAGGTAGCTGTAAACAATGTGGTTTTTTAGTGATGACCAAGGGTCCACTGGGCTAATTTATTCTCCAACTTCAATATATTTAGAGCTTCTTGAGGAGATCTGTATACTGGGAAATTCTGTGCTATATAGATATTTCCCAGACTAGGTGGTTCAACAGCAGAGTCATACAGGGGTTTTTTGAGTGTTAAATACAGAAGGGAATCTCTGCTGATCTTCTTGGTAATTCTGCCATGGATAAAATGCTGTACAAGTTTTTACTTTAAGGTAGAAAGGAAGAATTGAGTTATGAACTACACCTGCATATCCTGCTGATCACGAGTTAGGAAGGCATAAGCAAAGTCTGTGCAAGAGCCAGGCTTCTCCTCAGGTGCTGGGAGGAACACTGTTATTCTGGAACTTCACAATTAAAATACAGTTCAGCTACAAACATGAACACAAGTTGCATACTATCTAGAGTGTTGCATATGAGAGTTAAGTATTTGGAGCTGAGGTTTTCAAAAATAGAAGAAATTAAAAATACAAGTGCTTATATTATTTAGTATTAGGCATGGCAGCATTTGATCTGATTTCTCAGGTTGTGGATCCTTAGTAACTGCAGATGAGTTTCTCATCACCTCTACAGGACATTGACTATCTCTTTTGTCCTCTGATACCTGAAACTCTGCTACTTCCATCATTCATGATCATGATCTAATCATTATCTCTCTTCCTATTTCCCTACTGTTGTAAGAAGTTCTCTTGTGTGCTGGAGAAAGGTGCCCTGGTCTGAGGATGCTCAGCCGATCTTCTGTACAGGAGGTACTACTGAGAGGTGGAAGTGGCTCTTTGAACAGCAAGGTTTGTGTAATGCTAAGTGTTGCTTTGTACACTGGTTGTATAACATAGTTCATCAATAGAAGATTATTAATTGCCCCTTATTCAAACAGCAGGTGCTTTTGCTAGTGTTTCTGTGATTGTTCTCTAAAGTGATAGCTCCTAAGGTGTGGGTTAAAGAGAGCAGGTTCATACCTGATTTGCTGATCAACTCAGACATGTGGCATATACCTTAGCTTGAGTGTGGAAAACTAGCTCTTGCTCTTGCTTATTTTTTTACTTGCACTTACTCTCTCTTTCAACATTATATCTCTCTCTTCCAACATTATATATATATATATATATATACACACACACACATACCTCGATGTGTGTGTGGAGGTGCTGGGGAGGGGTTATGTATCTGTATCTCCAAGTATAGACATTCTTGGATTTGAACAAAATCTTTCTTTGATTCAGTGACCATTTTCATTAGCAAGGAAAAGTTACAGTGACCCTAGCTACTTTAGGACAAATTTACAACAAGCAAAAAATAACTGAGCACAAGGACCTAACAAAGGAGTTACTGAATGGGGAAAGGTCAGTAAACAGTTTGCTAAGCTGACTAATTCCAAAATAATCTAATTTAACCATTGAGTAAGGAGGCCTTACAGAAGTCTACAGAAACATGTGCTATAGCTGATTTCAGCATAATTTTTATGACAGCAGTTAAAGCTTGAAGTTAAAACATATTTTTAATGCTTATAACACAAACTTGTACAACTGTGCTAATGAAAAGTGATGTTTTTCCTTTGTATTGTATGAAATTTGTGAAAAATGAAAATTTCCCCTGAAAACCTTTTTCACCGTCTCACAGTGCTGATACTGTAGTAGTAACTGTGTTTCTCATCTAGTTCAAGAATCTAATGCTGGATTTTCCATGCTATTAAGCTGAAAACACGTATTTAACAAAATGTGACTGTCATTGAATTTAATACTCAACTTATGGCCATAAAACCTGAGACAGTTGCTAACACTTCTACGATTCTTGGAGAATATTATCCTATGTCTTAAAAAAACTACAGCAAATCTCACAAATAGCTGGTGGCATTATTTATAACTATCATTCTTTTCAGTATGCACCATTGTACAGTCTTCACTAACAGAGTCAGTTCCTTCACTAAGGCAGGATTAAGGCCTCGGGAAGCCTTTTGGCAAAACCACAGCTTCTAAGGATAAATATAATATGGATCAAGATAAGAACATGCGATAATATACCTCTAAGAGCAGGTATCATGCAAAATACTTTAATGAGAGCTGAAGAGTATAGAGATACCATGCAAATAATGCTGAGATTCTAGATGGGTAACAGCTAGGCATGCATGGGTATGAAATTATCCATGCTAAACCCTCAAAGACAGCTTATGTGCAAATAAGAGAGAATTTCTGGGAAAAATATGAACAAGACAGAATGTTCTCCCTCAGTACTTCACACAGTATAAATAAGAATGGAAAAATACTGAGGAATAAGCCCGTTTCATCAGAAAAGCTGACTCTCCAAAAAAAGTTGCTAATGCACACCCTTGTGGAGTCCACTCTTTTAACTTAGTTTGCTCGCTGCTCTGTCCAACTATTTACATCACTAGTTACATCAAATCAATCAGAATAAAAGCATAGAGTGCAGAGTCAGCTTACATGGATTCAAACTCCTAAACTGATTGAAGGATAAGGAAATGTCAAGGAAGTTGGAGTTTAGCATTTTATGCTTTCTGAATCCTAAGTTTCGTGAATACCTTACAGGCAATTGTAGAATCTCATAGTTACTCCAAACCCAGGAGTAACTGTGGGTCCTGGCTTTTGGCTCTGTCTTCTATTTCACGTAGTAATTTTTTAGAAAAACATGTCCTAGGTTTTCATCCCTGTCTGAAAAGAGAACCAACCTCCTCGAGTCTGTGTTCTGTGCTAGATGTACAAGACTTAGTAGGTAAAAGTATATTAACTGACTGTAGACAAATTCTTTTGCAGTATAAAGGAAGCAGAACACTTTTCAACTTATGTACGCAGTAGGAAATAATATGTTATTCAAGGCAATTGCTTTCCCCTTGTTTCAAAAAACCGGCAGTGCGGTTGATGTAAACAATATGTAAAGGCAACTGAATCTTAAATGGAGGCAGGTTTTCTGGAACACGTATTTAAGCCAGTATGCATAGCAATCACTCATCATCTCTCTGGATTTGACCCTTTATGTGAACTGTAAAACTATAAAATGCACAGTACATACACACAATAGAGAAAACAGCAGGCCTCATACAATGTGAAAAAAGAACTGCACTTTTCTAATAGGGATGAAAGGAAGAATGTGCTTTCACTCCAGCTTATCTGTCTGAAATAGCACTACACCCAGTGTTTTCACTGATTCATCTGAATAATATTAAATTCTGAACTCCAGTGAATGCTCGTTGCTCATTGTTTTCCCAGATAGCCACATATCGTTCTGTTTCATCCAGCCCAAATGATCACAGATGTATTTTAGTTGAGATTTTCAAAACTGTTTATGTTAGCAGAAGCTGATAACTCTGAATAAAATATGTCAAATTGCTTTCAGGACCAACCACTTCGCTCAAACACAAAGGCAAACATTTGAGCCTATTTACAGCTTGAAAATTTCCCCATAGAGCACAGCTGTCTTAAGTGCAATTATCTATATGTAGATTTAATGGCACTGAGGAGTACCCGTCTTTCCCTACCCTCAAAAGGCTTGAAAGCTGATGACCTAATTTTCTCGTCTTTACCCAGGTATTTTATGTGCATCTGACCAAAGTCTGGCCCATTAAAGTAAACAGGGCATTGCCCTTTAATAGAATCAAGATTACTTGAAAATCCTCTTGAAAACCATTGAGAGTAGCCGTTACTATCTCTCCGCTTTTGACTGAATAAGAATTGGAAGACTATCAAATGGGTCTATTTAGAGAATAAGTAGAGACCAAAGCCACACTTAAATGCTATTATATCTCTAGTCTGGGATACATAAATAGGACTTATGTCCTTTTTAATTCAGAATTCCTTCTTCAAGGCATCTTTTGAAGTAGGGTTCATGCTGCCTTGAGAGTTTAGTCCAGTGAGATTAAATTGGGAATGGAGTTAAGAAGGAAATTTCTCTTTAAACAAGGTCAAAAGTGTAGATAGACATTTTACTTCGTTCTTCTGAAGTGCATGGCTCAGCTCCAAAGACATGGAGATGCTTAGAGCTAGGCAGATGTGGCAGCTGTTTGGGTTTGGGTTTTTTTGGTTTTCATATTACTAGAAGAAGCTCAATTGAATGAAGTCAGATAATTTTTTTTTTCTTAATTAAACTTGTAATAAGTTTTGTATCAATACAAGTATTAAAGCCCCATCGGTTCCTTAGAAAATGGTAAAGAATGTACTTTCTTTGATCTTTTGAACACAGAGGCTTGATTTGCACGTGTTCAGAGTATGTGAAGTACTATGCTGTCTCTGAGTCTCAGCCTAAACAGCAAGAGCAGTAGATCAGGAGAGATGTGTGTACAATAACTTTTGCTTACATTCATACACTCTGGAACTACAGAGAACAGGCGCTAATCATGACTGGTGAATTCAGAATTATTCTCATCTGAAGGACAGCCAATTAAAAGCAAACATACACCTCCGACTGGCTTCGGATCATAAAATTAGCATAGAATAATATTTCAGAGGTGTCTTGTGTGCTGCTATAGCTGAGGTTAAAAAGGATTTAGCGATATAAACTCTATTTTCCGTGGGGTTTACAAGCGAGACGACTTAAGTTGTTCTTGGTGGAAAAGTAGTCTGCCGAATCCTAGTCCAGACTGATATACATATTTCCTATTTTAAAAACAGGAAGAATTAGTATGTATCATGCATATGCAGTTAGTAAATATGAAGGATCAGGCCTTCCACTGCCTACTAAAAGCAGAGGTATATGTTAGAATGTATCATTTGTCCTCATGGTTTCATGTGTGTAATGGCAAAGCTGACTGGAAATGGGCATTAGGTTACTTCTGTGGGGGACTGTGTACATTTAATAGCCCCCGCCCTGACTCCCCCTTTTATTACAGTCCAAATAAATACGTATAGCCTTTTCATCTTCTAATAGAGCTGCACGTATGTTCAGGTTTCTGTCCTTAAGTAAGAGTTTTTTATACAACCTGTCTTTTTGACTTCTTATAGTCTTTTTCTGTCCTGCTATTCTGATGGGTGCTGAATATTTGCTACAAGATGTTGAGTGCTTTCAAATCAAAGTGAATGGAAAGTAATAATTTTGAGCAGACTCTGGTGCATCTCAGACTGAGTCCAGGGCATGTTACTTGTCTTTTTGCAAAGGGCGGGTTTTTTGTATGTATACCTGTTTAATATAAATGGTATGCATCTTAAATACTTATTTGCACAAGAGCCTGAAACCATTTCAGGAAGAACCATTATACTTTAGTGGTCTACAATATGGATTTTAAAGCATTTATAAATAACTATTTAGCTATCAGACTAGAACAGTTCCTTCAATGACAGTCTACACATACTACACATTTGTAGAGCTCCTATTAAATACATTATTAACTAGGTGGAGACAGGAAATTGTTTCTTCATACAAATTCCAGTCTCTCAGGCAGATATCACACACTCTGAGAAATGTACAAAGGTATCATTTACCTTAAAAGGACTGCTAAAATATTACTTAATTCTGCCTGAGCCATTTTACCTGTGCAATTAAACCACAGTTGGGTTCTCATCTGGATGAGCGCCTGTGTTGAAATGTAAGTGTGGTGTCAACACTATCAGTGTATTTTCTTTGAAAGAGAATTAACACATATGAAAGATACAATAAAAAAATAATTAACTGAATGCTCACAAATGACCAGTTTTAAGTTACCCATGACACTGTTTTTCTTAGATCTAAATTTCTAGCCAAATATGAAAGCAAAATCTTCCACGACATTAATATACCTAAACATTTTACAATCAACACTTTAAAAAGTTTTGTATGTTTTGATGTGACTGCTGGTATAGCCACATTGTCTGTTTCTGAATTGCTAAGCCCAGCCCTTCTGTAGCAAGCAGGAGATTTAATAATCTTTTTCATACAGTTAAGATCCTCTATTTTAAAACCACTGAAGACTAATTTTTTAGGAGATCGGAAGTGTTAGCCATTACTGTAATGCTATATATTGTCTGTGAGTGACTTTTTCTGAATATATCATGTATGCAGAGATATTCTATATCAGAAATTTTTGACAAATGGTTTTTCATCAGAAAATACCGTCTTCTCAAAAACAGAGCTCTGCTGGAACACACAAGATTTGAAAGAAGCTTTTTTGGATTGGAAAAGCATTTTCTGAATTTGAATTGCTGTGTGAAAATCAGAGCAGGGATTTGAACCTGGCTCTTTCACATTCCAAGCAGTGCTGTGAAAAGCAGAGTACGAGTGGACAGTTTTCGTGAGGTTTCCTGGTTTTGTTCCTTTTTAATGGTTTCATGTTCTTCCGTCCCTAAGATTACTGTTTTGGTGCAGAATGGGAGGATTTTGAAATCTCTGTGCTCTGTGGGACACTAAAATATATTTTCCCTTCAAATCTGTTTCTAGTAATATTTCTTCACTTGAATCACCCTCTGAGATGCCTCAGATCTAAATCATTACAGTTCAGTTGAACTGAGGATGTGGCTCAAGTCTTCTGTGGGATTTTTAAAATCACCCACCATGGTTGCTGAGAGGTAGGAAAGAAAGCTTTTTGACTTGTGGAATTATCCCTATCTCTAGGTAAAAACCTAGCAAATTACTTTTAGCCAGTTTGTACTAATTAGTGCTTAATTATCTTCCTATGTGCAGCATCTCTTACTTCAGTTTGCTACTGTTCTGCATTCACAGGAAAATTTAGAAGTGTCCAATCTGAGTATCACATTATCTTGCAAACTACTGAATTTTCCTTCTCCTTTGCCTGATGGCAGTACTCCGATCAAGTTGCTGAATTGGGAAATTTTTTCACTAAAAATAAACAGGTTTTTAGTTATTGCATGAGGTACTCAGAATGGTTTCCTTTAGGTAGCTCACTTTTGCCCAGCACAGGAATTCTGGGACGGTGGCTGCAACCCTTAGGCTGAAGTGCTTGTCTCCAAAGGCAAGAGTTGGTGGTTTCACTGTAAAACATCGCCTCCCAGTAAAATCACTGCTAAATGTACATAGTGCATAAAAGTTTTGTGCAACATTTAGTTCCTGCATATTCTTTTTCCCACTTCCACTGTGTTCACTGTCCTTAGACTACTTTGCAGTCCTAACATATTTCAAACCCTCCACCTTGCCCTATTTCTAGATTTTCTTTTTAATGAATCACAGTCTACTGTACCAGCC
>VFFE01007257.1:2885152-3034235 GCA_008921705.1 Burhinus oedicnemus
CCTCTGCCTGGTCTTTGTTCCTTTCTTACCTGCTCTATTTATCTGTTATTCCCATCCACGTCTTCGTCTCTTTTTTTCACTTCAGCTATTGCTGTTAAATCTGCCTGTTCTTAAACCAGTCCTCCTTCTCCTCTGCATTTGGACACCATACAGCAATTCCTAGAAAGATAACTCTGTCTCACTGTCGTTGTTATCAAGGAAAAGAAATGCTAAAAGAAATTCTAAACGCAGGTGGACAGTTTGTTTTGACAGCAGTAATAATCTGTAGTATTAATGTATAATTATTTGATGTTACTGAAATTAGGAATAAAAATAGTTCATAGTAGTTCAGACGTGACTGTCAAGTTACAGTACAGCTGTTAAATAGTTTTTTTACATATTCCAGGAAAAAGGGGGATCTTGGATTTTATTTTATACCAACAGTTCCCCTTTTTCAGTGACTGTTAGATTATCTGCAGATCCTGTTTTATTCCTGGATTATTTGGGATTAAAAGACCTTGAAAAATGCCAAGAGCCTTTATTCTCTCACATAATCGAATTGAGTGTGTTTCAGCAGAGGCTTATAGTATGTGGACAATAATTGTATATAACCCATTTGCTGCTAAAGAAAATACCCCATCAAGAGATAGAAGTGTCACTAACACGCTGGGATGTTTGAAAGCATGTGAAGCAAGATACTATCTTTAGATAAGATTCATCCAGCTGAGACAGATTTCAGTATATTCATTAGCTTTAATCTTTGCCCAAATCTCCTTTCTTTGCAATTTAAATTTGGTATCTTATACTCAGAAAGATTCACGTTTTATGAGCATCTGAAGTAGCATTACCAATATGTAAAAGTGTTGTGTACATCAGTAAATTATTGTTTTACAACTCATTTCTATAGTTCGGGTATTACATGTAGTGTGAGTGCACCATCAAGAAACTTTTTAATGTATTCCTATTAATATGGCTTTTTTCACCTAACAATCTATCAAAAAGAGAAAATCCTATCAGCATCACTAAATCCTTCTTTAAGGTTTCATTGATCTTAGCCTTAGAACAAGATTATAAAAACAGTCCTACACAGAGATAATGTCTAGCGGATTTTGACTAATCTCGGCACTGATTTTAGATTAGATCTAGTCATATTCAGACACATAGCTATTCTTGTAGATAACATATGCCTACCAGTGTTTACCCTTAATTAAGATGCAATAATTGCTTTTGTTTCCTTTGGTCGTAACAAGACTAATGCCAAATAAATTCATAGACTTTTGATGGTAAATGTCTTGTACTCAATGTATAGCATTCTAGGCTCAGGATCGATTTTCCCTGATGAGGAATTCTTTCTAACGGTGAAAACTTGTGCAGTGAATAACAAAATCTTCATGCATCCTAATGTTTCAGACTGTACTTAGGTATTCAGCTCCCTTCTTTATTCTTTAGTTTCCATTCTGCAGAAACTTGTATATATGAAGATTATTCAAATAGCTTTTTGTCAGTGAGTGAATTATTTTGGGAAGGACAGCACATAAGAAAAATGTGGAAATTACCATAAAAGTTGAAGAAAAGATTTCATTTTCACTGTATCAGTTTTCAGATGTCAGGCTGTAAATAGCATCTTCCAAAGACTAAATTAGCAATATAAAGAAACCAGAATTTAGACTCCAGTGTTAAAATAATCATATGGATAATATTCTGTACCTCAAATCTGTCATTCAGTTGCCTAACTCTTCAGGGATTTTCAAGTTCAGCAAATCATCAGTTTTCAGGGTGCCTTTGTTTATCACACATGTATGCACATTTATCAGAACATCTAAATCTTCTCTTCCTTCTAAATAAAGGTGTATACAGTGATATTCTTTTATTATAAATATATAACATCATCCAATGCATTGCTTTTCATGAGGGAAAACATAAGCCTCCAAGGGTGTAACATTTGTTTACAACTGGCTCTTTTTCGCTGCGACAACATTTTGCTTTGCATTATTAGTTAATAGCAAGGGAAAATGGAGAGCAAAATTACTGCTACATAAACAAACCTGTTACCCAAATGCTTTCGATATTCCAAATGATGATGCTAGAGATTGTTTGATTTATTTTTTTTTGCAGGGTCGTCTTTGAATAACACAACAGTTGAGCTTACACAGTTTACCAGCCATAGATAATGGCAGAATTATTTAGGACTCAGTTCTTAAACACATTAAAGTTGATGATTAAAATCCCCTTGGCTTTAAGCATTTGCACAGTAAGTCCTAGACTGTCAAAGACATCTGTGTTGTGTAGCTAAAAAGCTACTTTTTTCAGCAACAAAAGAAGTGGTGTCTTCCAGTAACAATTTCTGGTAGGACACTGAAAAAATATCTTCCTGAAAATGCTTTTAAGTGTATGTTCCTAGTATGTCCTAACTTGCAGTAGGTCTTGAGAACACATTATACACATCCTTCATACATGGATAACATGTTATAAATAACATGATATAAATGAAAGCTGCAGCAGCAACTGAAGCAGTTCCTCTTTTCATGCAAATGTTACAATCAAGTGTTGTTCTGATGAACCAGCAAAAGTCATGTCTTTATATACTTTTGCTTAAATTACACAAACTTCAGTATAGTGGTTGTTACTATTTTGTATAATTACTTTATATCTCAAAAGGCATTAATGCCCTGTTTTAAAGCACCTGTTCTAACTAACAGTGTGTGATGTTAGAAGAAAAGTCAAAGACACAATGGGTTTTACTCTGTTCACGTTAAACAATTAATACACTGAAAATAGCACTGAGCCCAATAAATATTTGCATTATGCCATACTTAAATCTCAAATCACTGAGGTTTTCTCGTCTTTGCTTGATACCTTAGCTACTCTCTTCCCTTTTATTCTTATTCAGTGAAGCACATCAATGTGTTTAACTTTTTGCATCTGCTTCAGACTCAGTGCCCAAGGATATCATTATAATTAAGCCTGTACTATATTCCTGTTTTGCATAAGCATGGCTGTGCATCAGTGGTTTTTCTTTTTTGTTTTTCTTTTTTTAATCTCATATTATATTTGGAATTGTCTCTGAGAAAGTTATCTGTTCATTTCTTACAAAAGACCGCTCATCTTCAGACTAAGTTGAGACAGTGGGCCTTACTCCCGTTCCTGTAATGATTAACAGTAAAACTCCTAGTGACTTCAGACAGGTTCCTACCTCCATTTCTGTTTTTTCCATTTCACATCCCTGTCCATTTATTTGGGATATATAAGGTATTTGAGTAACTTAATCACATTATCCTTTGCTGGGAATGGCTATACTTCATTCATTTTAACATGGTTCATCTGAGGAATATAAAGATATTAATATTAAATAATCTGCTGTGTTTAGCAGATCATGAATTTTATAGTCAACGTATTGCTTACTTAGCCATGAAATATCCAATGTGTATTCTCTTAATCAGGCTTGTTATACTCACTGAATTGTAGGGCAAGTTTGCAATGTACTTAGGACATAGTGGTTATTGGTTTTAAAAACTCTGAGCCAAGGGACCTTTCGGGTTTCTGTACCTGGCCCTGCAAAGTATGTGCTGTATAAGCTTGTGCAAGTCACGTAACCAGCACCAAAACTTAGTAACTGAAGTCAGGAACCTGAGTAAATGGTCTTGGTATCATGGAGGGTGTAAGAACTCAGCAGCCACAGCTAACCAAGCCATCAAGTCTTTCATCTCTATCTCCCCATCAGTTAATTCCATTTGACAGTCAACTGTTAAGCCTGAATGTGTTGGCACAAACTTCAGTTTCCCCTTCGCTGCCTCTGGAATATATCTGCACCTAACACTTAGCTGTAAAATGAAAAAAAACCCCAAAGTCATTATGTGATTAATATCTGGGGTTTGTTTTGTTTTGTGTTGGAGTTTCCTAAAAAGATTCTTTTAAATACGTTTTTAAAAACGACATCATACCTACAAGGCACTGATGTTTTCTTACTCTGAAAGATGTGTTGTGTATTAAGCATGCAGTGAGACCAAAGCTTTTGAGAAGTATGTGACTTCGTGTCCATACTGTATACAGTAGCTGCTTTCTACCTGCACTGACTGATGCTTTTGGGACACAGTGGATTCATTATACACTGCATAAGGTATAGCTCCTATGGCTGTTTCTGCTTCTTGGAATTACTGGCATAGCTGTTCATATAGAAGCCAGCCAGAAGCACTGGACTTGCTTCACAGGCATACATCAGCTATGTAAGGTATACACAATTTCTTCCTGAAAGTGAATGGGATCAGAAACTGAAATACTTTATATTTAGAAATTCACTTGTTTTCACTTTGTTTCTGGCATCTGTGGACATACCACAGCAGGTCAAAGACATTAATCTTTTAGGTCTATAATAAATTTGAAAATAGTATTAAGGTTTTAAAAATGTGACCAGTCCATATTTCCAAGCAAATGTATGAATGCATAGGAGCCCCCTTCAGAGTCCAGATGTAGCACGTGCTTTGTGATTTCTGTTGTAGCATGTACAATATAAAATAAAATTGGACACAGGAGTGGTTAGACAATAATGTTGTAATTGTGAAGGGAATGAAAAATCTAGGCTCTTCTGCATTCCTAAATTGCGAAGTCAAGTTTAGATGCAGAAACCTTTCAATTAAATAATTAAGAAGTACCAAAAGCTGGGCTGGTTAACGTACTTTGTTTTTTCATCCGAAGATTACTATGCATAGCCATTTGTGCATGCATTTGGATGCACAAGCGCCTGAAGACACAGGCTACACAATATTGGCACACAACTCCTTCCTCCCCAGTCGCTTTTCATTTGACGCTCTAGTCTCTACATAGTTGTGAGCTGGTATATTCATGCCATACACTGCACAAAGGGGATGAAAATCAGGACGCAGGTGTTAAAAATAGAGCCCAGCTACTGAAATAACCATGTGAAGTGGCTCTTCAGGAAAAGGTATCCAGGGCCTATCAGTGCTTATTGTATTTGGAAAAGTTCAGAGGCTTGAGTAGCATAATGCTTAGTGATGTCTGCTACACTCTAAACATTATTATGTTTTTAGCACAAACTTAATTTCTTGTTGACAGTGTCAGTCTCTCTGTTTATTTCACTGTGTAATCTTTGTCTGATTTCAAGTATGTCTGTAAATACTCATGCCGTTTTGGCAAACAAGTTATTAGCTCTTTCAAAGGTAAAGACATGAGAGCTCTTTGAAAGGTTAAGTCTTCTGGAGAGCAAAGTGCCTCTTGAAGGCGGAGGCCACTTTTCCTTCCCTTTGAAGATAATCAAAATATGGAGAGTAGCTGGTCATGAACAAAATGATCAGGGTGGCATAACTAAAGCTTATTGAATTTGTGCTGAAGATCTGAAAAATGGCAGTTCCATTTGTTCCACACAGTTTTATCCTCTAATTCCTAATCACAATGCTGTCTTATTGTGCACAATGAAAAGACTAATTTGACTAAATCCATTCATAAATGACAAAATCAATAGTTCTCCTTTTGAAAGTCACTCAGCATATAGAATATGAGAATTTATGGTTAGTTTACTGCTGTCATGGATGGGTCTCTCTCTCTCTGGTAGTAACTGATAAAGCAGCTTTTGAAGTCAGACTGTCTCAATAAAGTACTTAAATCCATCTTAATGTACCCCAGGGAAGCAAGTCTGAATTAACCTAGTACCTTAGTTTTGCAACAATAATAAGGTGAAAGGGAGTATGCAGCAGAAACTGATTATAATAAGTGATACAAAAGGAGACAGCAACAATGAGGCAGAAGTAGAATAGGAACTGGGATTAAGGGATCTCTCACCCAGCCATGTGCAAAAATGTTGAAAATTAATGTTGTATTGTTTAGCTAACAGCTGTCAAGTCATTCAAGTCATTGTGATGTGTGGTATGCTTGCTTTCCTCTCTGTCTAACCAAGAGCATATTAGAAATCATATTCTCTTTCTTCTGAAGAATGACAAAGTTAATCCTTCCTTGCATTGCTTTTAAGACAAACTCACAGTAAAGGCTGTCTGTTAAATTTGTCAAATTAGGATAGTAACATAGCGTGAAACTTAGATGTTAAACTGGCATTTGATGAATGGGGTTAAAAATCACTTAGGGACATATTCTTCCTAGCTCTTGTATTTGTGCATAGTAGAAGATGCGAAGGATGCAGGTATGCCCCCATGCATTTGTGGTGCTGCTGCAGAGAGAACCCCGTATTCCTGACATCAGCCAAATACTAAGATACATTCTTCTGAGAACATACGGCACCCAAAGGAGAGCAAGGAGGAATCCTAGGTTCTTTCTGTTTCATTAAAATAATGTTTTCCCTGTAATCATAATACAATAAAATTGAAAACAATAATAAGAAAAAATGTTTTTATTAAACAGACTTGAAAACCACTATTACCAGACATTCTTAAGATCTAGTATCAGGCAATGCCCATATCACTCTATTCTGACATCTGTTATTATTTCTCCAATTCCAGTTACCCTGGTTCATTGCTCTCTTTTTATACACAAGTCGTAGTATTAGTAAGTTATACTTGGGATTGAAAGGATTTAATAGATTTACTAAAATTTACTAAAAATCAATGTTTAAAGCTAATATTAAAATTAAAATTAATCTTTCTTGTGATACCTCACCATTTCTAAAATTTTGCCTGTGGTAGAAGAGAATCAGAAATCAAAATAAGTTGATTGGGACATTTTTATTTCTTGTAGATTCAAACTTTGTCCTCAATAAGTAGAAGTTGCACATGATATCTTTGAGCCCTTGGTGTTAGATGAAAGGTGGCGATAACGATAGATGTTTGGAGTGGTTGCTTAACACTAGGGAGCAATTGGTTTCGTTCTTACCTGTTCCTTTTGCTCTGATCCTCCTGCTTGTGAGACGGGGCAGCTGACCCAAATACCGTGGGAACAATAGGCACTTTTTAAGGACATAAAACAGACCAAAGCTTTGTGTACATTTCTTTGATGTTTATCATCTCTTAGACAGTGCTAAGGCTTTTTTAGATGTCAGTTGATTCTTATGAAAAAGCAAATTGAAAATATTCTCTCAACTGTTGTGTTGTTCTGGTGCTGATTTGCCAGGAAAACCGCTGTGTTGGAACCACTGGAGAAGGGTTTTTGTTCTTTACCAACAACATACTTTAAAAAATGATCAAAAACGTCCACTATTAGATTGTGGTAGTTTTAATGTAGATGAACAAAGAAGAATAGTTTCATTCAAACCAGAGTAATCTTAATTTTTAGCGTGTAAGTGACTTTTGCCAGAAGTAAGAAGCACATGGAGCTTGCAACAAGTGAGGGTGCGCTCGCGCATAACAGTGTTGACAATTGTTAGCAAATACTCTTCTGAGTCACTGCAAATAGATGCGCTGTTGTCCCAGAGAAACTTGTATTCTCTGAGAACGCTGTGCAGCAATACATGCATAATGAAATACTACCCTGTGTCGGCAGGTGATTTTAGAAGCGTGCTTCCTCCATTTTGAGTGACTGCACTGAAAAAATGCTGCAAATGCATTTACTGTTTGAAGCCTTCACCATTCCAGACTTCCAGCAATTAGGAACTGGAGAAATAATAACAAATGTCAGCATAGAGTGGTATTGGCATTGCCTGATACTAAATTTTAAGAACGTCTGGTAATAGTGGTTTTCAAGTCTGTTTAATAAAGACATTTTCTCTTATTATTGTTTTCAATGTTATTGTATTATGATTATAGGGAAAACATTATTTTAATGAAACAGAAAAAATTTACAACTGTGTAACAACCATTTTTTTAAATAACGATCAAAAATTTCAGAAAGAATTTTCTAAGTAATATGTTGTTACTCTGGATAAAAGTATGATGCAATATGGTCTTTACTTAGGAAAGAAAATGGAATATTTTGTTTCTGAAGTGACTCAAATAGCATCCTTTTGCAACTTTGAGCCGCCTTTGAATCATGTGGTAGCTCAGCCCCGGCATTTGCTTCTTGGTGACCGAAGGATGTTTCCATGGTGATCTGCATTTGCTGTTTACCCCAATGCTCAGCTTGGTAAGACTAGCAATACTTGAGTGCTCTGAAATTAACCTCTTCAAAATTGAGATACTTACACCTTGTAATCTCTTAATATTCCCACCACTACCACTCTTCTCTGCACTGTCATTTCAAATCCTCTGTGCTCTGCTCAATATTCTTCTAAAAATTTCTTTTTATGATTCACCCTACAAATGAGCGCTACTTTGTTACACATCACTTAGTTACGCTCTCCCTGTACGCATTATGTCACCCCTTGTGGATAGTGCTGCAAAATATCCAAGATACTTGAAACAAGACACTTGGGAACGTAAAACTTCAGTGAAAAAAAAGTAAAATGAAGTGAAAGAAAATGTTTTCATACCCAAGTATGATTGGCTTTTTATTGATTTTTTTCCATTAAGGAAATTATTTTTAAAGCCCCCCAGTTTATCATAATTTATCGTTGCAGTTAAAAAACTACCAAGCTGAGTTATACCGCATAAAGAGTTAGTGCTGTGGGTATATTGCCTCTGAGCAGCAGGAACCATTTCATCGCTTCATGCTGTGAGCTCTGTCTGCTGAGCCTCTGCAGTGCTGCTCCTGGAGGCTCGCTGCGAGCAGTACTCTTGCTTTTCTTGGAGTCTTGTTACTATACAATGTACTTACAGGAAATCCCTTCTCAATCCTGGAGGAAAGAACACAGGACTCTTCAATTATTCCTTTTGCTTTCATACTTTTCTAAATTAAGAAAGTTCCTAGACCTTTAAACTGCACAGAACAAAACACACAGTACCTGATGAGGTTGAACAAGCAATTGTCACCTGCACCGATACTGGTCACAGCCGTTGTATCAGCTGCCAGCTGGTCAGAGGCTAATCCACTGCAGTCTAGCTTTGATCCATTAAAATATTCTTTCTTCAGCCAAACTGTCTTAACGCTAGAACAGCTTATGTTAGGCTGTGTCCATTAGTTTGTAAACCGAAACCAACCTTGACCCAGGGTTTCCACTCATTCCACAGCCCTTCTTTTCCATGCTTTTGGCCTGCTAAAAAAGTGTTTTTCTAATGATTACAAGGGAGAGATCAACTACAAGGACATTGAAGCAGTACATAAAGTGCAGATTCTGTAAACAAATGCTATTTTTCTCTAACAAGTGATTTTCTCATCAATCTGTATTTTGTTCTTTCTTTTGGCTGAACCGGGGTCACTCAGTTCTGTTGTATTGCTAGCTGTGATTTTTTTAAGATTGTCATCATTACACAGCAATAATCTGTGCAACATTGTTTTCTACAGGGCACTTCCACCTTTATCAGACACAATTTTCTTTCCTTAACAATTTCTCCCAAATAATATTCTCGCAGCTGTATTTTGATGCAACTGTAGCCATTTGGTGCAAAGTTGGTAGTTTAAGAGCCAAATACTGAAGTCTGCACGCTCCATTCACTTTTACAGGAGCAAAAGTGCAAGTTTTCATTTTGTGGATACAAATTGTGACCCTTTTGTTTTTTGGGGGTTTTTTCTTTTCTCCCAAAAGCTTCCTCAGCTAACCACTTCAGCTGGCAGTTTAGGTTGACAGATTTGTTAGCAGACGGCAGAACAGGAGAAAGCTAGGCTGATGGTGGGCCTGGAAGGTGAGCACAAAAAGCCTAAAAAGCTGGTACAGCCAGTGAATGAGAAATAAATGGCAGTGATAATAAGTATCGTTGCCAAAAAGGCATTTTTTTAGCAACTGTTCATTAGAAAGACTGAAAATGAACAGTATCAGCTACTGGAGGCATTTTAGAGGAATCATGATACACCAAAAATCCACATTGATTGTTTTACCATTCAAGACAAAGGTGCAGAAAGGAGCTGTTTAGACAATGACCTGGATACAGAAAGAAAATCCGAGAAGGAAGGGTAAATAGTACAGAGACCGCAAATGCAAGCACTGAAGATATGCAGGATTTTCCAGTGATGATAAAAGGGAAAAAGCTTTTAACAGTGTAGCTGCAAGAGCTCGGTTTTCATTATCCAAGATTTTAGAAAATGAATAAACTTTTTCTTATGCCTCAGATTTAAAATCCACAGGATGCAAGATGGATAGATGCTGGAGGGTGGATATACATTGATTTCTCAACTAGCTTTTTTACTTGAAAGCCTGTTAAATAAATACATTTCAAATTGTGGATACTTTTTCTAAAACTTTCAGCAAATCCTGGTTTTATGCCACCACCTCTATAAGAAGTAAACTATTACAGTAGTGCATATTGGCTGCTCAGAATTGGGACCTATTGAACAGGATTGCTTACAAATACAGAAACAACAAAACCACTTACTGTTTAAGGGCATGGAAAAACTATGAGAGGTATGAATATGAAGGCTAACTGGGCCAGCTTAGATAAGATAGCTGGAAGGAGGTTTATGTTCTCAGGATAGAAAATAATACATATTTGTATATAATCTGTGGGGTTTTGCAGTCTGAAATAGAGATATGAGCCAAGTCTGATCTCCTTCACCTTCTCGTGCGTCAGTTAACAGGGCATCAGCCTCTACCCACAACGCATTAGACATAAGCGTTCTCTGTCTAAGGCCATATTCATTCAACTTACAGACTTCCACTTGTGTTTAAAATTCAATTTTACATACATACGTATGAAAAATAGCTTCAGTATAAAAGCTAGTTCAACCAAAAAATAAATAATATGTATTTTCCTTACTGTTTTCACCATGAGTCAATGTTTAAATAGCAGAGAAAGTAATTTTCAAAGCTTCCTGGGATTATTTTTTGAAAGGTGCGCTATTTTAATTTATCATTTTAAATGTGCTGACAATAAGCACATTTTAAAACCGTATGGCACTATGCATCAGGTTACCTAATATTAATTTACTTTTTATAGTTTGTTTCATACAGTATTGATTGCATTAGCATTTGGATTAATGACCTTTTAAATGCTCAAAGACTAAAGCAGTTGTCTAGTAAGATGAGACGACAGTCATGAGGCTGAAATAGTTGGCCAATCAGCTTTTTTAAAATAAATTAAAGATTGTGTAAACCAAAGCACTGTTGAGAATTAGGGCTTTCTAATGAGATCATCAGCTCTAAATCAATACCAACAGGGTACACACTTTTGTTTGATGTTCACTATGTACTTGAGAGAATTTCAGTAATCAATCACTGGCATTCTGACTTGCAGATGCAAAGAACTCCACCTCAGTGAAATGTTTCAGACTGCAAAGTAGAACTACATGCAAGTGTGAGGAATGTAAATTGGACTGTTTCCAAAATGGAATAGCTGAACTTTCATAATCATATGTTAAACTCACTGAAAATCATACAGTGGATTGAATTTGAAGCTGAACCTTTGTAAAAATAAGGGGATGCATAATTTGCCTAGTCTAAACCTACTCATGAGAAGAATCTCAGCTGCCATTTTCTCTGCTGAGCTCAATATAATTTAAGGAGATAAAAAATGCAGTCATGATGATGGCAAGGAATTTAGGAGAGAACAAACCGTAAAACCATTCCCACTCCAAGTGTGGAATCTGACTCCAGTAGTGCTGTCTTCAAGTGCTTTTGCCATATCTGCATATCCATTTCTTTTCATGGTTATTTCTCTGTCTTTGTTTCTTTTTGCTTTCCCTTCCTCTCCCTGTCACTGTGAAAACTTTCATGTACTGACTTACAAAAACCTGTGAGCAATTAAGAATATAAGATCAACAATGGGATAATCACTGCCCTTTATTATTTCACTCCTTATTTTCCAGTACGTTGAATAACTGTTTGCACCTGTACTCCTTAGAAATACGTTACTTTTCTTTTTTTAACGTACACCAGTTAAAGTACATAGTGAATCCCTTGAATACTTTCTAACATTATCAGTGAGGAAGTCCAGTTCTGACTGCTGCATTCTCTGATTGTACGAGACTAACGGATTTGCAGTCCATCCATAAAAGAGAAACAGTGAGGAATCAGGCTATCATGGCTCTGTGCCTCATGTAAATCCAGTTAGTACGATCTGTGGGGTTTTCCTTTAGTCTTCTTGAAACAAGACTCATTATTCTTCTGTCCTCAGGTGGATATCCAGAATAGCTTTTTTAGTGGAGTTACTGTTGTTATCCACAGACAAAACTGAAACCGTAATTTGTCCAAAGCACAAGAATTTGTAGAAAGTTATTTCCTATTCTCTTAAGAACTGTGAGTGGAAGGGAATTATGTGCTGTACCTCCAGCTGGTGGCACGCTGCACAGAGGACCTTTCCACTGTCTGGTCTGTCTGTGCAACCCTATATAGCTTAAGCAACTGTAGGGATTTTTACCAAATGTAGAAGGGGCACAGATAAATGCTGTCGTCAGCTGATTAACCATTCCTTTATGAAGTTTCTGCTGTGTTTGTGAAATTATGGGAAACGGTCTTGGGGAACAGTCTTTTGCTAAAACACCATTAATTTTTAAGTATGGTTTCCAATATGAAATATTTTTATTTTGGCTATTCATTTTTAATGACTGCATAATGCAACTCAGCAAAACTATACAAAGCAAACCAAGAAAAAAAATGAAGCTATTAACATCAAATATTTGCATAAAAGCCATGAAATACTGAAGCACAGACTTTGTAGGTAACTGGCAGTTCATGCAATGAAGGCAAAATGCACAGAAACTGCCATTAAAACATCAACTTATCAGAACAAACTTGCGGTGCTACATTTACTGCATATCCCCTTCTGGCAGAAAAGTTATTCTTACTTTTAGTTCGGGGGTATAATAATGGAGGTTATTACTAATTTATTGTGTCTTGGAGTCATGTTCATCAGTGTCCCTGTTGTGAATTCAGTGGATGATCCTACCTGGTATCTTACAGCACACTTTTGCCAGTAGCTATGGATGATAGCGTTCAGTATGAGTTGGCTGTCCTACCAAGCCCATCAGCTTTAAGTTACTGAAAGCAAATCTCTCGCATGCTTTATCTTAGCCAGCAAGTCTCTGCCTTCGAAACACAGATTTGTGCTTTTGTGTACCTGTAAGACATACAGATGACCAATTTCACTTTATAACTTCTAAGCTGTCAGTTAGTAAACACCACGAAAACTTAAAATAAGGTGTCTTACTTGTGCTGCGTGTACATCAAGGCAAATGTGTGATCTTACGTAATATCTTTTCAGATGATCAAAATATATGGTCAAAAATCAGCCACACTTGCATCTGTGGAAGCTGGATTATTTCAAGAGTAGGAGTGTTATATGGGTAGATTCCAAAAACTAGTGAAAGAGTGGAACATCTGTAGCCAAAGTATGAAAGGAAGTTAGCAATCAATATAAACATGTTTTACTGCCTCGTTTTAGGATACAGTTCAACATCTGGGGGGGGATTAATTTTTTTAAATTATTTTTTAAAGATATTTGAGATTTTGACAGTTTCCTTTTCACCTTCACCCAGAGCAACAGAACTCAGTAAGGAGAAGAGAACTAAACATAGAATTACATTAGAAAGGACTCACAATTGTTAACCCAGATAGTCAGGGAAGTCAGGAAACTTATTTATATATGTGCATTATATACATATACACATAATAGTAAAGTAGCATTTGAAGATGTTTTCATAGAAGAATGCATTTAACCATATAAATGTGAAATATGCAAACTGTTATTTTCCTTTACTAAAGTACTAAGTACTCCAGTTGGTAGTTGTTCAGGGTGCCCTGAAGACCTGTAAAACCTAAGTGAAGGCAATAGTACAATGTTAAAGTCAATTCCTATGCTGCAAAACAAAGGACATATTCATAAATCAGTCTTGTATTTCTCAGACCTCTGAGTGAGCTCTACAGGTGTCCTGTTATTTAATAATACTACTGGAAATCAGCTTGATATTTCACATGAACTGTATCATGAGAAAATATTCATTCCAGGACCACAGTTGCTTGCTTTCACATTTCTTTGAACTTTGCATTTAACTAGTGTAGAAAGTTTAACATAAGAATTCTGCTTTCCAGTTGTTTTACAAAAAGAGAAAGAGTTGGAGGCAGAAGGTGTATGTGCACTGGTAGATATAATTATAAGCATATGTACGTGTGTCTGTGTGTGTGGATATGTGTGCATAAATACATGTGTATGTAGATAGTGGATGTTTATTGTCATCAGCTATTTAAGGGTCCATGGATGCCGGTCAAACTTAAGTACTAATCTTTGATCTGTTTTTTGCCTCACTGACACCAAGTGCACAGCCCTCATCGCCTTCAGGGGGACCTGTGATAGGCTCATCCTAAAGGCTTGTGAAATACAGACTTCCTAATGGTTCAAATGGGACTCTGTGCACTAATTAACATTTTATTTTATGGCAGCCCTTTCTTCTGTCCTACCCTGTGTGCTCCCTTAGTGGAGCGAACAGATGTAGTCACACGTCTCTTATGCTTGGCAGAAGATGGATGTCACTCTTTAGAATAAATGTACTTAGTCAACATCAACATCTGTCTGTATGGCTGCCTTCCATGTATGGGCTACGATACTGTCCTCCAGAGAGATTTCTGAATTAGTCATTGCAGGACTTCGCTTACTTCTATGTTGTCCAGGCAACAACTTTTTCCTACCTTTTCTTTGATCTTTATATTTTTTGTTTAAGTTGGAATGTGTAAAATGTTTCAGCGTCTAGCTGCTAGAACGTTTTTTCAGGAAGTATAATGCAGGATCATTCTGTGAGGGAACAGTACCAGAAGCTAAAATTTGTCCCATTGTGATAACTGAATTTTCTGTTTTATAAAACTCAGTTACTTGAAAAAAGACTCAATATTTTGCCTTCAACATCTCAACTTTTGATGGTGTTATCTTCCTTAATTATAGTACAGTAGAGTCACTACATTCACTTTTAAGTGACCTGAGAAGGTGCTATAAACTTCTTGTGACAGCTAATTGACAAGTTTTGTCACTATGGATGCATATTCAGGAAAATACTGTGGGGGTTTTGTGTGACTCAAGGACATCACTCCATTTCTCTTCAAATGCTTCAGAAATATTTACTGAAGCTTTTGCATGATTATTTCAAAATATTATTGTATGCATTAATAATGGGTCTGTTTCATTACTGGGCTTCCTTTTTTCCTAACTTTTAAAAAAGGGATAGGCATTGGAGGAAACTCATCTCATGGCCCTGTGCCCTGGGGCACACATTTTTTTCTGTTGTGTGTTTAAATTCTTTCAGCAGTTTTCTGCGCACTCAAACATCTAATCTGTGCTGCATTCTGTCAACGTTCTCTTTATTTTATGTTATGTACACATATATATATATATGCATGCCAGCACATCTCTCTCAGACAACCACACCCCCACACACTTCTAATTCTCATCTGAATCTTTCCAGTGAACCAAGGGGGCTTTTCCGCTGAAAACTTTGCAGAATGCATGTGTAATAAATAAGGAGAAAATAACATGAAAGGAGGCTATCATCCAGTTTCTCCACAGAAGAAGTCTACTAGGTGTTATTGCAAGTTAAAATTCCCACATAATGCCTCAGGGAGAAGTCCCCATAGGGTCAAAAGTTGCGTTCAGTTTCCGTGCCCATTAAATCTTTGTTATCTGATAAACCTGTCAACATATACGTCAAAGAGTGACAGCTCTGACAGTATTCTTCTGATGTTGGCACCTGAACAGCGGGAAGCGGAGTGAGACCATCAACTTTTTTCATGTAGGCCACAAAGTAACTTTCAGAATAGCAGAATTTTAACTAACAGTCATGCAAAAGGGAGACAGTAATGAGATTTCACATGAGATCAGGGCCTATACCTGCCTATGTTAGATCATTAAATTGCCTTTTCCACCTGCGTTTTGGAAAGAAACTAATTAATGCTCTTTTCTTACATGGCTTCAGTCTGATATTAAGAAGCTCAACATTCCCATTGATGACTAAAATTAAATAATCAGTCTCATAAAAAAGGATATGATTAATTAATAAACTTTGAAGAAAATAATTAATTTTCACTTTTAGAAAGCATTTTACTGGTAGATATTATGAAGGCAAAGGATATGATGATACGTGCAATAAAATGCTCTTAAATTCCACTTCTTCATTTCTCTTTTTCCCTGTCTTTTGTTCTCTTTCTAGTAAATTCCTCAAAGATCATTTAATTTAATTAAAGTTGAGAAAAGTACCTAATTCAAATAGGTAGGCTTGGAGGTACCTTCTCCTCCACTGTGAAACTCCTCCAGCGTGAAACCGGTGTCAGATGCCACCCTGCACTTCCGGAAAAACGGCTTCTACCTGGAAGCTGCAAACCCTGCATTTGTATTTCCGTGTAACCGGGGTTTATGCGTTATACTTCACACAAATGTGCGTATGTACATGCGTATGTGTAGATTGTATAGATCATTTGTACCATATATGGCTTTTTCTTCTATTAAAACCAGACCCATGGTGTTTGACCTGCACTGTTTAGCTTGTTGGCAAACCTAGCAAAATAAATTAGCTTGTCTGTCCTAGGAAAAAAATATCTTGTTTCCTCCCACACTAGAAATGGTTCCCTTGACTTTAAAACTAATGCAGTAGGTAGTGCTGCAGTATATTTTGTACCAATTCTGTCACTCAGTAACATTTAGGCCTGTCGGTTGAGTACCATGTACAAATGCTAAATATGATGGATTTGTTTTCAAAATGTTTTTAAAAATAAGGAAAAGGGGGAGCATGCTCTTCACGGAAGCTTCCCTGTGAATTCTAACACACTCTGATGTGAATGTAATAAGCTTCTATGCCAAGAGGGTAAATAGAGACTGATGTCCTCAGTACAAGTTATGTGCATTAAACAGTCAAATTTTAAAATTTGCCAAAACTACAAAGATAGAAAAATGTGAATTATGTGTGTATTTAATACATTTCACTATTCAACTTGTGGCTTAGGAATCACTACAGTACTTTTTTTCAGTTGATGTGTTTCCACATGAGGTCAGTAGGTCCAATACTCCGCAGTTTTTGTGAGACATATTTCTTACAGCATCTCTAACATTGGAAATAATTAAATTTTTTTCATCTCAACTGTTATCTAAATCATGCGACCACTTCAATCACAATTTTAAGGATAGAAAATCACTGGATAAGTTGCAGAAAGATACTAGCAGGTGCAGAGGATTGCAACACATTCGAATTGCTGCTTATAATATGTTTGCAACTTCTGGAACTGCTCTGATGTTCAGTGTATACGCAATTACTTCTGACACTGAAGGGAGAAACTGCCTTTCATCAATTTTAATCCAATAGCCTTTTGGATTCTCCTCAGCAGCTTGTTCCTGTCTTTTGCTGTGAAAGCAATGCAGACATATTTGAGAAGTAGTTTTCACAATAGATTTTAAAAGAATGTACTGCTCGAAATGTTTACTGAAAAATTTAATTTACATTTTGAAAGTGAAACAAAGAACAATTAAAAAATCACAGTTGTACATGACATGAAAATGTCTCACTTTTGGTGGTAAGACTTATTGATCCACCATTGATTAATTTAAGTGAAACTAGTGTAATAATACTAGTAAAAATTAACAATAAGCCAGATTTTCAACATGTTTTATGCTTATGGCTGAAGTCCTGTCTAGTAGAGAAGGGCTTAGTGCTGTGGGCAAGATACTGCAGCTTATGTGATTACTCACATAGTCAAGCAAACAATATATCACACACTCCACCGCTAATTTCACCAGCTGAAAGCAGTGATGTCTAAGATTTCAGGTTTTATCTCACTGTTCAGATCAAAAATGGTTACCAAGAAATCCTCTAATCACCTGTGAAGTTAAATAGCTGCTATGAGAAAAGCACTACGATCAGTGTGTTGTGCAAAAAATACATGTTCAGATAACCAAGACTATCAAAAATACTTTGATTTCAGGAGACAGAGAAGAAAACTTTCAAATATGTACTTTGAAGTGTTCAGCAGTCCAGAGGACATCTTTTATTTATTGATATATATATATATTGCTGCATCACAATGAAGATCACAATGTAAAATAAAAACCTTTGATATACTTGTTAATGTAAAGGTGGTTGTGAGTAGTTTAGTGAGTTTACCATTCTGTTCCTTACCACCTCATGAGAAAATACGTTCCTGGGAGTTAGCGCTGTATGTTTCATTTTCTGCAAAGCACATTGCAGTGTTGTTTCCTGTCTTGGCAAGAGTACACAGGTCAGGGCTGCTCTCACAACTTCTCCCCTGCCTCATCCTGCCAGAGAGGTATGTGTCTCATTGCTGGACGTTCATAGTGATGTCTCTTAAGCCTTGCTTACTGTAATCCCTCCATCTCTCCTTGAGTAGCATTGGTAGAGAATGCCATAAAGTTGTTTCCAACCCATGTGTAACAGCACATGTTTAAATCGGCACATGATCTAAATGACACATTTTGGAACAGTCTCAGTTTTGTAGCCCACATCTGTATTTCATTATCTGTTTCTTCCGTGAGAACACAGATACTGTGAGGCTGATGTATCATAAGTGAGTGTATTTAAAATGCTGTAAAACACCTGGCCACCACCATCTTGACACTCTTGACAGAAACCTCAGGTTTTTCTTGCAAATCTTGCAGCCCTTAGTGTAAAACCCACATTAAAAAGAAAGAACATCATGTTCAGTAGACATGTTATGGTCAGTCTCCTAAAAGCATAAGCTTCCTCAAGAAGATTCGTATTCTTTTTTTTCTTAGATTTTTTGCCCCCCTTGGTAGTAGTGGTCAGTTGAGTACATTAGTATAATTTCAAATTCTAAATAGACTGTTATGATCACCTAATGTCTGGTGCATTGTTTGAAGATACAGCCTAAATGTCATCACATTTGGGCCCTGGTCTGATTCTTTATGTAACAAAGATGAAGGTTAAATACCATAAAGTTTATTAAACCAGCCTATAACAAGTTTAGCAGATATAATCCTCTTTTTTTGCAAGTTTTAACAAGTACGGTTTTCCTGCGCAAATTCAGGAGCAAGCATTTAACTCCCACTGGTTTCAAAGCCATGGGAATTAAGCAGGTGCTTAAAGTTAATGAGGTACTTAATTGCTTTGTACAACCAAGATGGACTGCTCCATTGCAGGTAAAACATGAAATTGTCACTGATTCCCTTTCTGAGTGAGGACATTTTTAAGGATCAAGATCTCAATTGCAGTCCATCTTTTTACCATTTATGCATAATTTGATGGTTGAAAATTGTAATGTACTGTTGCAATCTCTCTGGATTCAGTTAAAGCATCATTAAAACCATTCAAGCTTGATCAAAAGATTTTATAAATGTTCTAAATAATATGACTGAAACCATGGAGGGCTGAGTAATGCCTAAGCATTTTATACCACCCCTGTTTGAGCAAAATACAGTGCATGCCAAATCATACAGTCCAAAAAGGTCTACAGCAGTGAGGTGAATGGATCGTAAGAACAGACTTTCATCTTGACAGATGGGGCATATTGTCTCGGGGGAGTGGACCAGGGAGAAGGAAAAACACCGATGGCTAGAAACATGAGTATATTTCTATTGGAAGGAGGCATTTTTGTCACAGAAGAATAACTTTACATCTGGAAAAGTTACACCAGATTTTAGCTCGTAATTGCATTGGTGAAAATCCAGTGTATTTCTTGGTACCCTGTGGCATACTGAGTCATACGCTGGCTGGCCGTTGTCATTCCAGGTGAGAGAGGATTCAAGCAACCTTACCAGCTATTTTCTTAGAGCCAGTACAGTCAGAGACAAAGCAGGGGGACTGGTTGTGTCTGTCAGAAGACAATGGCTGTAGTTGTGGTTGGTCACTGTGTAAACAGCATAGCACTGAGTAGTAGTACGAAAATTCACCTTGAATCATTAATATTGCATTTATATACTAAATCTAACCCTAATGGAAATCATTTACTCTACACATATGCTCTTTAATTAGCATGGCCAACATCTGTTACATTTTCCTCATCTTTAAAGCACAGAGTGGTATTTTACTCTTATATGTTAATGTTTGTTATCGCAGCGAAGAATCCACTTCAAGAGGAAAGGCAATTTTTACATTTGTGTTTCACAGTAACTTTAAACCGTTTATGGTATTTCTATTTAGAATAATTCCAGAGGTGTGTCTATTTATCTTCTGCATTAAAATTCAAGAAAAAGGTTTAGCTTTTGGCTTGCCTTCGGGGCTAAGCTGTGCAGCAGACATGCTTCTCTGAGATAATTTGTTTTCTAATTGCCATTCGTTTGCTGAAATACAATTAAAGTTATTGCTCTAATATTAACATCAACATCTTGATTGCCTTATCAGAATATGAATATGTATTTTTCTTACTCTGCTTAGAGACATCTTTCACTAACTTTCTCTGAACATGTAGCTCTTAATTAAAGAGAATTCTTAATTCATCTGTAACAGCACTTTTCCAGCAACTGTTGCCATTTTGTTGGAGGGTCATAGCATACATTCTTGTCCAGGCTGACATCACATACTGTCATTACACCAGGGCACATGTTAACCTTGAATACCTGTGCCTTTGAATCAGCTCATACAAATCATTTGATCTTTGTGTAATTGCCAAAATTAAGTTTGAAAGCAGGCAAATCTAAGTCAAACACAGGTTTCATTAAGAACTGGAATATGGCAAGCAGCTGTGTGAAAGCACTGACCCGCCAGCTTCTCTAAAGTGCACCAAATGAAAAGGGGCACTCAGGCTACAAGATGAGAAAGAAATTACTCAGTTTACTTAAAAATAATGAGGGAGCGTTACTTAGTAGTACAGCTGTGTGCACCCCTTATTTTGTTTGTGGTTTAGAGAACCACTTATTTACTATAGTCAAAACAGACTTACCAAAAGAAAATGAGTAGTTTCACTTTTGAAATGGTCTTTATAAACTTCTTTACTTCGTTTTTCTTTTCAACGCTACTTTACAAAGATGTTTAATGAACAGGATTCTTTAAATCAGTAAAAGCAGGAGAATGTTCCAAAATAGTTACATAAATGAACAGGCCACTTGGGATGGCAAAAAACAGAGATATAGTGAAGAAGCAGTCCCATTTGGTGATGAAATTGTTCTTTTTACTCCAAGAGATCCTTTTAAAATCTTTTTTTCTCATTTAGTAATTTTCCTTTTATGATAGTGTATCTATTTCCCATACCTCATTAGTTTCTGAGCACATATGAATATCCCACTGAGTTACATAGAAAATTATTTTTTTTGAATATGATAGAAATGCAAAATTGAAACCTAGTTTTAAAAAAATAATAATGAAATTGACATTTATGCTCTAGTGAGTTGTTCCTAAAATGAATTCAGTGTATAATAATCAGCAAAACTTAATTTGTAATTTATCTCATGTAGGGGGTAATTGTTCCATGTTATAGAACTTTGTATTTTAAAACTGAAATAGCAGCCTTTATTAACCTTTCAACAGACTTCGGATAGCAGGGATCAAGTGTGTGTTTGTTTTCTCTGGGAAAAACATTTTTACATATTATTACAGGTTTTTGAAAAATACTGAGATCTTTGCTTTCCAGTCCTTTTGTTAGCGTAAGTAAAATTCATGGGTGTTCTGCATTGCCTCTTTTATGTCGTGATGGAGGGGCATCTGGCATTTTAGCCCTGATCATTCAGATTTTTCTTCTGTCTTTGAACATATTGCTATGAACTGTCCAGTAGTTATTATCTGGACGGTCATTCATGTCAGAACTGAGGATAATTATATGGTTGTGGTTGCACAACACATAATAAATACAAATGTGAGAAGCCTGCCATGGATTGGCGGGTAGGGGGAAATCTGAAAATGTCTGACGAAAGGAAAAAATAAAGAAAAAAGAGATTACTGGAGTTCATTATACTAAATATGTGTCTGCAAAGGAGGATGAACCGTTGACTAGAACCAGCTTTTTTTTTTCCCCAGATGGGAATTTACGTGTTGATTTCAAACCTAAATGTAGATTTTAATTTAGTTTCACACTGTCTTTTATACCTTCATGAGACATTCATTCAGACCAGACCAGATTCACTCTGCAGATTAGAGCATCCAGAAATCCCTAATCTGTCAGTTAAATATACTAACACACTTCTATATGGTGTTTTATTCCATGAATAGATAATCATCAGAATTAATACAAGTTCAATAACTGCATCAGTGGTTTTGCTTTTTGGTGAAGAGTGGCTTCAAGTAACAGAGAAGAATCAACCTACAGATAAAAACATGATGTTTAAAAGATGTGAATCCAGACCACACATTAATAGCATGGTCTGGATTTGGATTTCTAAGCTCTAGATTTTGAGACCTAAGATTAGTAATATTAGCCTATCATAGTAGTCTTCAGCTATGCTTTTAAAAAAACAAGTCCCTTTAGCAGTAGTTGTTAGCTTCAAAGGAAACTATGCTGATAGTCCTTGGAGAGATTTTTCAATTAAAAAAATATCAAAACTGCTAGAAATACTCTGCTGTGATGAAACTCTTAGGATCACTACATCTCCTTATTAGCGCAGCAACTGTGGAAGTTTTTTATATGAGTTTCGCTATGATAAAATGTATAATATTATTAAGAAGTTTACAGAGAAGTAACTACAAGCTTTGTAGAGCATACAAGCTCTTTCATGTTTCAAGAAACCAGCGTTTCCTATTGCTATGCTATCTCATGTTTGGAATTGCCTAAAGTGCCTTTTTAGTGCATAGATGCTGCATAAAAATCAACTTGCTTCATTGATTTCAATGAGCAGTTCCAAGGTCAAATGTTATTCAGCTGTAAAATTATCTATTACATTTTTTTACTAAGGGAAACCATCTGACTATTGAAGGACAAGATGATAGTCCATTTACAGAATACAAAAGAATGCATTTTGTTTGTTCAGCACATCATAACAATAGGGATGTGCTTTGCTTCTCAACTTTTATTTATAGCATTAGAAACCTTAGGATGATGACCAGTTCTGAACAATGTATAGTTAGGAACGGAGGACTGTAGAAATGTAGTTCTAGATATATCACAACTGAATGCAGAATGATTAGACCTGAGAAAAGGGAGGAAAGCTTAAGATTTCTTGAAAATTGCCTAAACCAAGAAATAAAATCGAGTAACCCCCCAAAAAAGCCATTAAAAATAATGTGTGACCAGAAGATAATTTTGGAAGTTGTTTTTTAGAGCATTGGATATGTATGCAGGGGAGAGAGAGTAAACTAAAGTCCTTTGAGTCTACCTAGAAATAACTGAGGTTTTCCAACAGATCCTCTTTTTCAGGGGAATGTCTGAGCTGTTACATTTTTATTTTTTAAATTATTTTTCAAAATAGCCTTCGTATTTTGCTTGGGAGGAAAAACAACATAAAATTATTTCTCTCAAAATGTTTTAGCAAAAAGCCATTTTTGTTTGAATTTTTTAGTTTTAGTTTTATATTAGAATTTTTTTGCTAGGAAGATTCAGTCAGTCCTACAAATAAAGCTGTGATCCTCCATGTATATGAGTTCAGGCAGTAAAACCTTAGGCAGAGCATGCTACCTCTTGAAGCCAAGCACTAATAGCCTGTAACATGTTTTGTTAACATGTAAGAAAAGAGTAAGTTAAGTCCTTCTCCTACTTCATAGCTGGGAGCCATAAGAAGACTGTTCAGTTCAGAGAGTGAGAGTGAGAGAGCAAAACCCTCCCAGGCAGATCAGCAGGGGGTAGAGAAAGCTCCTCAAAGTCTAAAACGTATTTGCCTGTATTGTACTATCCACTTTTTCCAAAGTCATGAACGGTATCTTGCTTTCAACAGGAAAAACTCCTCTCCAGGTTCCTGTACTCTTGCCTTCCCTTGTCTCATTAAATCTCAGTCTTCATCAGAAGATTATAGTAATTTAGATTACAACCTTGAGAGATCTTGTTAAATTTGAGGAGTCCTGATTCTGCAGTTAGTGTAGTCAGGCTCGAGCAGAGTCCAGCTGATACAAGCTTAAGCATAAATCGCTTCTGCCTCCCCTGTGTACAAAGCCATGGTCAACATCGGGTAATTGAACTAAATGTCTCAGAATCAGCTGCTCACGATGTCATTTCCTAGTGAAAACTTACCAGCTTACCTCAAATGTGAACACTCCCATTTCCAATACTTATTTCATTTAGCTAGTTATTTAGCTAGATTTGCCAAAGAAATTCGATAGCAGTTACTGATATTCTGTGCACACACAGTAATCTCCATCTTTGAGATAATGTGTTGAGATAACCATTTTCATGTGAGCAATTACCTGCTCACCTGGTGATTGTAAAAATGTTTCCAAACAAATTGTAACAGATTCCCTTCTATTGCACAAGTATTTCCCATGAGACCGCGCAGATGTGTCAGGATAACTGGCATTCTTTTATAATGTAGTAAAATAAATTGTGTTTTTATAGGATGGCCTTAATGTACAGTAACACGAAATTCTTTAGAGAGGCATCAACAGTAAACTGAAGTTAAAAGGAAAATTTTACAGACGAGTTGCAAAGAGGTTGTTGAGTTTTCAGGGAATGATGAGGTTGTGTGACTGAACTACCAATATAAGTTAGGACAAATGAAAGAGTAACTGATAATTATGAAGCATCTTAGCTAAACTGAATGATTTTCATGCCCTTAGTTCTGTGATTAAGTTTTTATCCATTAGCATACAATTTGTCAGCCTAGACAGACCTAATAGAATAACAGTTACAGCTCTGTATGTTCAGTAAGATGTGGAGAATGGATCGTATCATTTATCTAGTTCTTTCTTGACAACAGCTTAACATTTATTACAGTGGTGTGCACTGCAATATCTCTGTCTGACATTAAAGCTATGACTTCCATAATTCTATCATAATTGTTCTTAACTCTTTCTCTGAGAAGTAATCAGCAGTACCCCATCAGAGCAAAAGTGAGGTAGGGAGAGGGAACTTTTATTAGCTTATCTGATTACTAGCAGTAGTAAACCATTACTTTTTTCCTATGACTTTATCGTGCTTATATCCTTTGAGCAGCATGGCTACAACAACTAACTGCAATTAGTGGTACAGCAGTCTCTAGGACAGATAGACAGATAAATAGGCAGTCTGTGCACTCCTGTCCTCAGTATTTCCCTGTTAGGTAGTTTTAATCAGTTGTGTACTTTTGTCAGTGTGCTGGCTGAATGTCATTGTAACACCGTCTGAAAATTGGAATTTTGAAATAACATGATCTAATATCTGTATTCCCTGTTGCTGTTGCAGAGCATTGTCGCTCTGTCTCTATATAATTTGAGGCTTTTATGCATAGAAAATCTTTGGTAATTACAAAGCAAAGTTATTTACAGAATTCTGGTGTAATGAAGAGCTTAAGTAGGCTTTTAATATAGCCGTGTTATCTACTATTTTACGTGCAGTGTGTCACTTTAACAAGAGGAAGACATTCTCAAACAGTCTGCGTACTGAAAAGCTGATCAGTAATTTTGCTCAGACTGCTAACCCAAAAGAATATCGAATTACAATTTCACAAAGGGAGTATTTCATAGCCTTCAGTGGAAACTTGGAAATTCTGTTTATGTTTAGTTACATATTTTTCTTACCTCCTTCTAATAGTGCCTCTTTGGTGACATTAGAGCTTTGGAGTTCCCCATTTGTCTAGAAGATAATTATACTCATTATCAATGCCGTTATCAGGGGCTGTTCTTATTATCCATACCATTTTCCCAACTCAGGGAGGAGTTGCATACCACAATGAGGAACAGGTAAGAAATTCCCAAGTGAATAATACGCAGTTTGAAACAGACTTCTGGGAGCACAAATGTGATTTACATAGTTGCTTACAAGTGCCAAAATAGGAAAACCAGTCTCAAAACTCAGTGGAGTCTTTTTAAGGCTAAGGTATGCATAGGGACAAAACATATCATCCACATACGCTTGTGGGCAGTGGCCTAAGTACAGTGGTGAAAAGGGCAGCTTCAGGGGCTCAGATGGAGACAAATGCTGTGGCTTCTTCTTCTGACCAGGTACCTCTTGCTCCAGTCTCAGAAGATGGCTGTCGATGAAGGCATTTAATTTGGTGAATTTTGGGGGGGAAGGGGAGGGGGCAGTCCAGAACTTGGATCCATAGATGATGATTCCTCCTGTCTGTCTTGGTTTTTGCTACTGGCAAGTTTTGCACAGCCAGGTATCCAGTGTGGATTCCAGCCAGGGAGCAGAATTAGCTCCATCAAAATTTTCCTGTAATTCCTTTTCAGCCTACCAGTTTCATAGTCTTACTGGGCAACAGTAACTGCATTTCAGCAACAAGCATAGAATTCATGCTTGGATTACTCTTGTTTCTTCAGAGACCTGGTTTTTGGTTGGTTCTTTTTTTCGTTTTTCGAAACCTTTGCAAGTAGTTTAAGCCTTTAGATGAAGAGCTGTCCTTCATAACTTTCCGTTAATGTCTTTACTATTATTATTGGAAGAAAGGAATGTTTTTACAGTTAAATCAATATGCCAGTAAGATCAGAACATAGTGAGGACTCTAATGGCTGCAAAGATTTGGAAGTGGTTTTAATGAACACTCAGCAGGCAAGAAAATACGCTTTTATGTTCACTCCAAACAAAAATATACAAGCTGAGGAGAAAAAAGGCAGGCTGTAGCCAACCTTATTAAATGAGAAGTGGCTGTGAAATTATTTATTTCATCTAAACTAAATAAGGCCAATTATTGCCTCTCGATATGAAACACAAGAGAAGTTTTCAGTGTGCTTATGAAACAAGGACCTGGTTTGATAAAGAATTACACAGAGCCAGCTTACAATTATGTCATGCTTTAAAAAAAAAAGCTATTATTTTGCTCATAGGTAGATTAATTGCAAGCCATACCTATAACCTGAGATCTTGAACCAGGCTGAGATCCTGTTCCATTTATATTTTAGTATATGTATTTCTATAATGCTATATAATATATTTTACAATTTAATTTAAGACTATATTAATTGTATTGTATTGTATTTATTGATGTTTACCCACGTGTAGAACATTAGTAAGTGTCTTTACCCTGAACAACAATTCTCCAGCTTGCATAGTGAATCAGGTCTCCTGCTTCCAGGAGACGCAGCAGAAAATATGCACCACATTCCCAGGAATACATTGTCTAGTTCTGTGAAGAGCCCAAAAAGAGTGGAAAAACATCTCTGTGACACTTCTGAAAACCATTTCTGGAATTTCAGTTTTTTCTTTCTAGTCTGTTCTTCACGGACCCTCTAAGAGGCTGAGCGTCTGGCAGGCTGGTATGTCAGGAATAGATGTATGCATAATGTGCCTTCTTAGATTTAACTTTCTGTGAAAACCCAGGTGATTTAAATGATTTAGTTGGCCTCACGCCCAGAAGGAAATGAGATGGAGTACATGATGGAGTGGAGTCTGTGGTGGCGGGCAGGTGGCTGTGGGAAGGGGGCACAGGGGTGGCCAAGTAAGAGAAAGGACTGTGCAGTAGCTCAGGCAGAAGTTCAAGCCCTGTAATTTGAAAGGCGATTTCAAGTCCCTGTTCTGCTATACACTGTGTGTGAACTTCGACAAATCACTTAGTCCCTATGTGCTTCAGCTCTCTGTCTGTAAAATGGATATAATAGCATTTACCTTCCCATGGGGTTACTGTGAGGACAGCTTCATTAAAAGGTGCGAGCAACTCGCCAACTATTACAATAGATGCACATAAGACCAGCAGCACAAAGCTGGGGTCACCCCTGGACTTGGCAAAACAAACACACAAGTGTTTTAGGTGTGGTTTTGTTTGGAGTTTTTTTCCCTAGTAAAAAATGTGAAACTTTTGAACAAAAATAAACACATGAACATGGAAAAGAAGTTCTTATACTCTAGTCCGAAAAATAATTTCCAGACCAGTTTGGAAAGCTTAAACAAATACTATAACATCCGTTTCCTAAGTTATTGATGGAGTCTGTCAGCAGGCTCATGTCTGTCTTTCAACATCTTCCCAAACTTTATCTCTTTCTGGGTGCTGTCAGAAGTAAAAAAACTGGCTAGTTGTCATTCTGGAAAAAGGTATGCCTTTTAACATGAAGCGTGTATGTGGCATAACTGTAAAGCAAATAATAAGGAACCTGTATTATACAGTTCAAGTGCTGCTAACCAAGTGGTAAAATTATTTGTCTTATTTATTAGCACTAGCAATAGCCTTTCCATACCTCCATTTACTATAGCAGAAGAAAGATTTCAAACTACTGTTATTTTAAATGGCAGAGCCTGAAACTAAGCATTTAACAATGGAGAAATGTTCATTGCTTTCAGTATTATTGCCTATAAGTAAGCAGGCACCAAGACTTACTGCTTGTGGTCTGGTATAAACACATTAACTAACAAATCTATGCTTCTCACTAAGAGTTATTTTATTTACAGTGATCTTTATAATATCAGCCTATCACTTCCTAAAGCATGACTATCTCTGAGGTTGTCTGCAGCAGCCTGACTGCTAACATCTTACCCATAATATTAATTGTCTGGAAATATTACTGCACCGTTGCTGAAGCCAGATGCAGAGTTCCTTGAAGAGCAAAAAGGAAAAATGTAACCCTCATCTTTCTTTCTGTCCATAATCTGAGGAGTGTGGGGTAGGGGAAGGAGATCAAGTGCTACTTTCTCCTCTAAAAACAGTCTGGTTTTTTTAGAGTGGCTTTAACTGGCCAGTTCTGGCAAAAATTTGAACTGGGTGGGAAAATCAAATTGATAGCTGGAAAAAGTAGCTGGAGCTTGGAGAGATGTGTGTTCAAAGTCTCTGTTCTGTTCTAGCCTTTCTGTAGGAATCCGGACAAATCAGCCAGGACTAAGTCCAAACTCAGATCTTTCCTACCAGCTTAGGCCTCAGGCAAAATATATCAGGAGGGGGAATAGAAGGCTTTTTTTTTTTTTTTTTAAAATAGGGCTTATGTCTAATGCTATAGGGGTTAAAGCATTCAGCTGACACAGGAAAAAAATCTCTCTTCTGTTTCAGTAGATTTTACTCTTATCTTCCATCCCTTTTGCTCACCTTAGGAGAAGTTCTTCTGGTTTCTCGTTATTGAAGCTGCTTTACTTTGTATTCCTAATTAAATGGTAATGCACGGGTAAGGAGGAGGGTGCGTTCCCGAATTCACTGCTCATACAAAGGCAAGAATTGAACCTATTGAAACCTACCTTTTTTTATTTTTTTTTTTTTTTAAACAAACACAGTTAATGATCTGGAAACAGTTCCAAAAGTCTCATTTTTAAATGGACCGAAGTCCTGAAAAAGCTGTGAAATGCTGCTTTTTACCCCACAATAAAACATGTAATTTCAAAATATGTTCTTATGTTTTCTTGTGTCTCTTAGTGGCTCCTTGTGTCAGATACACAACCCAATCTGATTATATTGAATACTACTAATGTTAGCTGTCAGCTGCTTTATACCTTCTGAGTGCACTGAGCTTGGTGACAGGATAAAAAGATTTTCCTATAATGGCAAAAGAGAGAATTGCAATCATTTGGAAGCTGCAGACTGTTCCTTCAGCAGAAGGCTGGATACTCAATTTAATTGGTTGTGCTTCACTAGAAAAAATAGTGCACTCATTAAAACATCAAAACTCTAAGTTCCAAGATATCTGCTTCTTTTTTGAATTACAGCATGTGTAGAATACGAGATTTGATAATATTTCACCCTGATTATACTTTTGTAACCACCATTTATAATTTGCAGACAATCTGTGGGGGACGGGGAAGCTCTGGGTATTATTGATTTACACTGTTGAGATCAATGTTATAAGCATATTCACATTTGTAAAATAGATGGAATAGCTTTATTCTTCTCCCTGAAGTCCTAAATCAATGTGAAGCTTGTTTTCTTCTTTGCTTCTTTTTTGCTCTTTATTACAAAAAACGAAAAACTCAAAATAAAATATTAAGATATGCATACAGCCTAGTCTGCCACTGCTTGAGCTATACTGTGAGTAAGGAACACCAAACAGGTATTTCATTTCAGCAATATATTTATAATCACATCCTCTGTAGGACAATATTCCAGAGTGTTGTATGACAAATCATAAAATATTACAAAGACAATGACTGCAGTGGGGGAGGGAGGTTTATTTAGAGAAGCAAAGACTTCATTTTGTTTTCCAAAGCATTCTGTTGCGCAGTAAATTAAATATCAGATGCAAGTTTCATACGGCGGTCGCAATACCCTCCAGTGCCCTCACACACCACCGAAGGTGAAGACAAGTGCTTATATAGCATGGACAGAAGCCAAGGAGCCATCGCTGTAATAAGTGCATAGAGCTTTTTCCACCGTTAATTCTTCCATTTCAAAATAAAACCATTTTAGTACTATGGATATCTTCAGTTTGCTCTCCCTTCTTAGATTTTATTAGCAACAGCAACAGGCATTGTTTGTGTGCAGTACTGTGTTCAATTTTAACAAAGAGCTTTGGTTTGTCTTCCAAGGGCCCCACTCAGGCAACTGCGAGGGTACAGATGTTTACACCCAAGCTGCGTTTGGATAATCATGTTTTCAGTACACTCTGCTGATGAACATTGTTCCCATGTCAGATTTGTTGGCTTCCAAGTAGCTTGCCTTCTAATAGGTTTTTGAGCTTTAATTGGAAGGTCTGTTATGTAGTTACAGATCTGGTTTCATGGTGTAGCATTCTAGCAGTTATCTTGACTTACTGTGTCCTCACTGCTTTTTATGCTTCTTATGATTTAGTTCCTCACATTTGAGGACCTCTGAAGGCTATTTGTAATCTTCAGAGAATGAAGAATAAGAAACTGGTGAAATGGCTTATCTGCCCAGAGTTTTGTTTTTTCTCTGTCACCTTCTCCTCTTCCCTTTTTCCCTGCTTTCTAGCATACAACTAGATACAAAATTCATCTGACCATGTCATATTAGTCTCATTACAAAATAATTTTGTAAGAAAGGCTGGCAATAATCACAAATACACACACGGACCTGACTGCATATCTTTACAGCTCTTTGGTCTCTCTTAATGTGCAGCAGTTCGGAGAAATTGTTGAATCGTTCTCTCTCCTTTGTACCAAGGTTCCATTGAAGAGTCCAAGAATTCATTAGATTCTTTTTCCTCTTTATTGTAGGAAGTTCATTTAGAACTTAGCAATGAATAACAAGATGCTTAAATAATTCTTTCCAATACTGTGTCACTGAACTTTGTCTTCTGTGATGTGCCTTCGTTTAGCTTTGTGTAATCACCCTCCCTGAAATTGTCTTCTCACCTTGTACATCCTAAGAAATTGTGTCATCTCTGCAAATTTTATCTCCTCACTGTTCATCTTGTTTACCGGTCGTTCTGAGTTCTATTATGACAGTTTGGGAACTCTAATTGTTCAACTTGAAATATTAAATACTGCAAGGAACTTGCAAAGATCCTCCAAACAGGGGTGAATTTCACTAGACTCTCTCTTAGAATATAGATGTTGGGTTCCTTATAATTATTTCCTAAAGCAGTTTCATCTGTGCATCTCTCTGAGAGGCTTACCTGACCGACTGTCATTTTATTGGGAATTCTGGGACAGCTCTCAGCTCGCTCTAAAGCTGTGTCAATCTTCAGGTACTGTTATTTCTTGATCCTCTTTTATATGAAACTGATTCCCTTTGATACCTATCTGGCATTTTTTTATATAGTTTTATTTTCTTTTGGTGTCATTCCCTGGCAAAAAATATTTTATGTTCTATATCTCTTTTTTCCCCACTATAGGACTCCTTTCCAGCCCTTACAAGCCTTTTTTTCTTTTCTCATGCATATTATAAAAACAATCTCATACACAATTTTAGCCTATCCCTTTTTCTATCATTGTTACAGTCTTTTAACTTCATTTACTCCTATGTATCACTGTGTTTGTGAGCATGTTCGCTCCTTAACCTTTGATTCATTTTTGCAGTTACACATGTTTTTATGGTATTTGCTGCTGGATGTCATGCTATGTTCTGCCCTCTAGGACATAACATTAATGTCCAGGAACAATTTTTCCTCTATATCTACCTCCTTCATTTCTTTATCCAATTTCCTTTTACCCAACACTTACATGACTTTTCTAAAGTTCCAATTCAATGGCCTCACTTAGAAATCTTTCACTTTTAAGATAAAAAATGAAAATAATGGGGCTATTTTTGAACTAGGAACTTCATCACGTCTGGCTTTCTGCCAAATTTCATTGATTCTCTTTTAGTTTTTTATTACATTGTGTGCAAATTCTACTTATAATACTATTCGTCTTCAGAATTTATGTCAAATGGACTGAAAACTGTGATCACTAACTGTGCTTTCACATCTATGTTGTTTGGTTTTGATTAGCATTTGGTCAAAAGTCTCTTTCAAATCATTGGTTCTTCCTGCCAAATTTTTCCTTCATTACCTTTAATTCTGTATTATAGTTGTATCTCCACAATGCACATACTGCTAGACATTACCTGGTGTACATTCAAATGTAAACCTTTCCTTTGCATCTTACAGTATTCTCATTTAACATCTTAAGATTTGTACAACACTGCTATCTTCAGAACATAGCACCAGTGGCTATTCACAGTATGAAGGCAACACTACATCAGGTACATTTTTGGCTGAATCACAGTAAGTAATAAGATTTCTTAAGGTCAGTAAAAGAAAAAATGCTGAAAAAATTTTGCCTGTTATCTTGAAAACTTACTGATAGAAGTCTAAGTGTCATTCAACTAATGCACATGCAATCAGTGCATGGTTAAATGTCCCGTCACGTAGGGTTGAAATCATGATTGTTAACTCTATGTTTTTGTGTTTCGTAACTTAAAACTTTCAAATAGTGATGTCCAGATTAAACTGGATTTCTTCTGCGTTACATAAGAAATGCTTTATCAGCTCCAACTGATGAATCTTGCCTTAAGGTCTTTGATCAACATGGATTAAAAAATCTAGGAAGGAGTCTCTTAAATAATTTTAACAAATGGTAAATTTGTATGTGTGTGAACAGAGGGTCTTTGATGGCAGTTCAGCAATCTGGAAGTTAAGATCTTCTAACAAGCGCTTCTAAGCAAGCACCATATTTTACATTTGGTAAGGGACTGGCTGACATTTCTTCTTGTAAACTGTTGTTGTTCTTCTAGTATGTTTTTGCCACAACTTTAAAAAACAAGCAGGCCAAGAGGAGAAGCAACATTTGCAGAGAGTTTTAAGAGATTATATAAGGTGTAGGTATGTATCTGCATGTTCTGCACATTGACCCCTAGGGAACTGGAGATTTACTTAACCTTTTGCCTTATGTGAAGCTTTGCAAACACAGCTAAGAAAAGCAGCAGGTTACTGTGTGAAAGAGACTTATATTTCATTATTATAGAGTCTCTTCAGGAGATTACAAATTCTGAAAGAAAACCTCTTCATTTAAAAAATGCTCTGTGGGAAACTAATAGGGAATAAAGAACACTTTGTGAGAAAGGAAAATAAAGGCAAATTTGAATTTGTCTGTCATCCTAATTAAAAGCAGGTTGTGAAACAAACTAGAAAAGAATTATCATTAAAAATAAAATATACTTGAAAAGTAAAATGGTGTTAATAGGCTGCTGATAATTTAAAAAGAAAATATTATCCATCTACCTCCATTTTGTGTTTAGGCGAAATGATGTCCCATTAAGACCATGAGCAAAGCATGCATTCATTTCAAATTCTCAAGGTTAATAAATATTTTAGCAGTGTAATATTCCTACTGACTTAGAACATCACAATTTACCTTTTATACATTAACTACTCTCAATTTCATTGACAAACTGATGTTACTTTTCAATGCAGTCATAGTTACAGGAATTATGATTCAAAAATTCAACATTGGCAAGGTATGACAGTCAGTTACTAGTTAAATCCTACATTTAAATACAGGAAAAAAACACCTACCTTGTTTCTTAGAAGACTTAGATGCTTTGCAGTAATTGCTGTTGGAACATGAGCATTTTAGGGGATGATAATTACTACTGCATACAGAAGACATCTCCTTGTTCCCTGCATCTTGTAGTAGACTGCAAGAAAGCATAATTGGGATTTTACTGATACTTGCAAAGGAAGTAAGATGAGTTATTGTCTGGGGGAATCATCTTTTTCAGATGATCACTCACCAAAAGATGAATTACAGCAGGATTCTGTGTCCTGGACTGAGCCCATGTTCATATCTTTGTGAAAGGTCTTACTAAGGTAGCAGTGGAATGATTCCTGTAAATTTTAATAGGGTCAACCAAAGGGCTTTTTGGTCTTTGCTTTTTTTTGTTTGTTTTTTTTCCTTAGGATTCCTTGGATGGTAGGATGGAGGCCCAAGACAGTCAGGGACTAAAACTGCCACTGAAGAGTGACCAAACAGTCACTCTTGTGACACTTGTCTTGTCCCAAAAAGGTTTTACTTTTAAAGCTATAAGGTTTCTTGCTCTTAATTCCAAGCTTGTTCACAGCATGCCTGGCATGCAAACTTTACTTTCATGGTAACATATGGGAATTTTATCCTGTTATAAGCGCATACAATTACCAACAGATATCAGTTTCAGATGATGATCTGGGTCTAGCAGTTGAGAGGCAGCTTCTTGAACTGCCAGTGTGTTCATCCTCAAGACAGGTTTTGCTTGGACAAATCCTCAGAGCCTCATGAGGCTCCTGCATAGTCAAAGCCATGGTCTTGTTCTGCTCCCTCCAATTTGCTGCTTTATGCGAGTTGTGTTTCAAATGAGATGAGCATTAGAGTGATTTCTATGCAGATGTCATGTTTATCAGACTGAGAGCAAGCCATCTATGGGTGCTGCCTTCGCTCTAATTGCACTCAGCAGCAACAGGTGCTTTGGCTTTTTTATGAGACTGAGTGCTGATGGCGGAGTGCCAGCAAATGGAGGAGAGGCAAACAGCTATCCACTTCATTATCTCATGGCAGTGGACTCTACCACCCCCATCCGTTTTGCTCATTATGATATATACCAGGAAAGGAGGATCTGGTTAATCAAAGGAGAAATAACTGCTCAGACTACAGCCAATCCAGAGTGATCACTTCTTTTTGTTATTTACAGCACGGGGAGTCCCTGCTTGTCCTGCCCGTGTTCTCATTTCATTTGAAATGAGTTTCAAACAGCCACTGCAAGTATCAGGGTATAAAAAGAGGGGGAGAGAGGGAAAAAAAGAACGGAGATTTAAACAGTGAAAGAGGAGGTTGAGGAAGGAAAGATAATAGGGTCTAGTGAGCCAAGCATTCATGATGGAGGTGGGGAAGTTGAAGGAAAAGAGCTCCATTGGCCTTGCAGAGAAGGTAGCACAACACTGGAGCATTCTTTTGGCTTGTCGTTAAAAACAGAAACAGCAGCCCCAGTGATGTCAAATATCAGTGATTCAAGTGTTGTTGCTATAGTAATGTGCTGGAGGAAACAACCTGATATGCATATTTGAGATTTGCTGTAGGATACAATCTATCAGTGTTGACCCATGAAAACAAACAAACAAATTGCCTGAAAATCCAGTCTTGCCTAAATCTGTGAATCCATATGGACCTGTTGATTCTTGTGTGATCGTGTATAGCTTGCTATTCATCCACATTATCAGAGGAGAGGTAGGAAAGTAGGAGGGACACAGACACGGGCCTCGGGGAAACTTACTCCTCTTGCATTTGTAGCACCAGTAACGTACATTGTTTTCATCTTGTTCCTCTCTTGTCATCATCTCCATTGTGCATTCTTACTGCTTTCAGCCCATTATTCTCCATCCTACCTTCTAACCCTCTGATTCATTGAGTGTTTGTTACCTTTTGATAGCAGTGATGTCCCTCTTTGCTACAGAGTCACTTTTATCGCACCCTTTATCCTAATCAACTCCTCCATTTTTCAATCTATCTCACATTTTCTAAATTTCATTTTTGCTACTGATTGACTCCCTCCTTCCCCTCCAACTAATCATTTCATTTTTTGCCTTCGCTGTGAAGAAGACATTGCCAAAATGTCACCTCTAATCTTGTTTCCCATTTCTAGCATGTAATTTATTAATCCTCTCTCTCCCTTTTTTCCCTTTTATTGAGCAGCCTACATGCTAATACAGCTCAAGTTTTATTTTCAGATTGTCAAATAAATAATTTCACAAGTCTTAAGAGTAGGGGAAAAATAAAAAAGAGCTTTGAAATAATGATCACCCCTGTCTTTCCGCCAAGGCATTTGCTTTTAGATCTATACAAATCACTTTATTCGGGGATGATATAGCTGTCCCATATCTGTTAAATTAATTATTGGATAGTGTATTTAAGGAGCTAAGGTGAAAATCCAGCCTTTGATTGATAAAGAACCACTACGTAAAACCTTCATATTGCTGTAACTCTGGTCTCTTAAAAATAATATTCCTCCCCCACCCCTTAAATCTGTATTGTTGTTGGGTGGGGTTTTGGGGGGGCTTCCCCCCCTTCCCTTGTCACTTTGGTTTTCCTAAGAGTTTTGATTGGCATCATGCATTGGTAAGCTGATAGCCTTTTTCTAGCTCTTGTGAACACTTTCACTGAATCTCTAAGTCAAAAGGAAAGAGAGAACTACCAGTTCTTTTTGAGCAGAGATGAATGACCACAAAATACAAGCACAGTTTGGTCTTGGTGCCAGGCCTGCTTCAAAGTGTAGTATTATTTTTACTGATAGATTTTTTTACCATTGCTGTGTTCAATGGGAAAAGAATCATTACTCCCCAATTTATCAACCACACGGTCCTCACAGAGCCTAAGACACTGCGTATGCCCTTCTCATTTTTTGGCATGTTTCTTGTGACTTTTAGTCTTTTTATCAGAGATGCTAACTTTGCTATAGGAGATCAAGGAGTATGTGGAGAAGACGGACGACTGTGACCTTTTTCAAATTAGATATCTAGTGTATCCTTCTGTGACTGAAGGGTAGTTTCTTATACTGCACCAATCTGGTAGCATAAATGCAAGCAATTAGTCACATATTTAATGCCATGCTAAGATCTTCTAAGCATTACCCATCCCTAAACCTGGTTCCATGCCCTGAGAGCACAGTTCTTACCTCCCAAGATAGGTATCCATGTTCCCCAAAAATGTATGGACTCATAGTGCACAGGGAAGGCCTGTTCAGGAGATTGTTTGCAGTTTCTACACTAGCCTAGCGTGTAATGAGGAGACAGGTGGGTAGAACCACAGGTCTGTGGTCAGAGATGGATGTCATCTTGTGCCCTTGGATTATCAGTGCTAAACCTTGCCACGGAGTTCAGCGCTCAGTCAGGATTAGCTGCTTTTATAACCCAGGTTGTGTTAGTTTCCATGGAATAAATGGGTGTAGAAAGCAAATGGTGTACATATGAGTCTATCACTGAGACAGTTAAGCAGCTGCACACATATAGTATCCATTACTGTGCAGCTTTTGCAGAAGTATTAATATTACTGATGGGCAGCTGAGCATCTACACGTATAATAGCCATAGGAAAATACCATGCCAGGCAGGTAAGTCCAGTATTTAAGTACCTTTGAGACTGTAAAGATCTTTCTTTGTTGCTGGTTAACTCTGTAGGCACTTAAATTCTTGAAATGTTTGTACACGGTCCTCTGCACAGAGATCTGAGCTTACTCTGCTTTCATTCAGGAGAGCCCACATAGCTTCAGTTAGACAGAGCCAAGGTGAGCTACTTGGCTTGCGAAAGGGTTTACTGGCTCAGGTTCCATGCTGCACTGGTGTGACTACATTACATCTGGTAGCCTTCGAGTATGGGCTAAGCAGGCTTGTCTCTGCAAGGCAGTAACTATATAGGTACAGAGTCTCTCCAAATAGCCATTTCTGCTTCTGGGCACATCCAAGGACACTTCATTTTTGACAGTGCTAGATTTCTGGGTAGTTTGTTGCTGTTTAATCCTGTTAACAGTTTATACTGCCTTATTTACCTCACTTGTGTGGGCCTCACTGGACAGTGAGCCTTGGAAGGAACCTTCAGCATCGGTGTACTGGCCTGACACAAAAGAGGCAGGCTGCCTGATAGGTGGGAGAAGCAGCTTTTGCCACCCAGCCTAGAACATTTGTTGTTTTGGAGACTGAGTTTCTAGGATCAGGATTAGAGGGGGAGAAGGTTAGCTTCATGTCACCTACAAGAGTGCCTGAAACATCAGATATAGCACATTTTGGCTCAGGACTTCCTCAGCCCAAGCTGTTTAAGCTCTACTATATTTACCGTATTTACCCTAATTACATTTACATAAGCTATAAAGCATTTAAAAATTAACTGGGGGAGCAAATGTGAGCTAACATTTCCCTTACTCATGTTACTGCTGTGCTACTTAGGAGTCAGTCACTTGTACGTGTGCTCTTTCCGCTGATTCAGTGACCAGGTAAGTACTTCCTACAAAATGAAACAGCTTCAACAGGAGCCACGTTTGGTTCTCTAGGCAGTGCACAGGAGAGGATGAAGGGAAGCAGGGGGAGCTTCATGTTTTATGTACCACCCGATATAGCAGACATGGCCTTACAGTGACGTCTCCCTTATCCTGTGTGTGAGAGCCAAAATACACGACTTGCACATCGCAGCACGCTGAGATGTGAGCTATGTGCCTAATTACTTCGTATTTGCAATATTTAGGCAAAAATTCTCAAAAACAGTCAGTTTGTTAAGGACTTGATGAAAACCTAGGGGATTTAGATTCTTCCTGGTGAATGCAGGTTTTAGTTTACAATTTTGTGGCTAAAATGCCAAGGTCTTTTTATAGCTCTGCTGCAGATGTTTAACAAGGGTACAGTTCAGGCCACATGTCACTCTTTGGGATTTCCAAGTGAGACAGTGCCAGTTCACACCCAAGTCTGGTGGCTTAGTTATGTCATACCTTTTTCATTCCAGTGGGGTGGAAGCCTGAGTGCCCTGCTCAGAGCTGTAGTTTGCACTAAACAGCAGCTCACTTGGGAATTAAGTACTAATTATTAAAGCCTTTCTGCTTCCCTAAAGTAATTTGTTTTTTCATCCCACATGTGGGTGGAGATGCAGTGTGAAATTTTTCAGACTGAACAGATTCTGAAGTAATCCCTCCTGGAGTATGACAGATCGCATGGAGCTGGGAAATGACTGCAGATCATAGACATATGACATATTTAAATATGAGCAATCAGAAATTCATGGACACTGCTATAGATGTGCTGCTTTTGGGAACAACAACAGTAAGGAAGACTGCTACTTAAAGGAAACTCAAGTGTCCTCCAGTGCCAGAAAAGTAAAAATCAACAAACATCACAACCTGCTATATCTATCTGCTGCATTACTGACATGTACAAACAATGAAGAGCTCAAATGCTCACTACCAATATCTGTTACCTCCTTGCAAATGTGACAGTTCTTTCTGCCAGTGTTTGTCAAGCTACCATGAGTTGCATTCATATTCCATATGGATACGTATTTTTTCTTTGTTTTCCTTTGACATTAATGCTCTGGCAGAGCTTTCTAAGTAGTAAAGCAAGGAAATTAACTTACATTTGCTGCCTTGCTAAAGTAAATTAGCTACACTTTTGACTTTCTGTGGTTTTACTCTGAATGGGAGAAGCAATAAAAATGAAATAAGGCTAATCACTGTTGTTCTATGGTTTTCTCTGTGGCATGTTAAGAGGAGAAGAACCCATAATGAAAACCCATGAGTTCATATCTGCTTAAAACAGGTCTCTAATTAGCTTCTATAATCGATCTCCCTGCTCTAGCAGGTGAACCAGGTAATTATCTTGTTTATACTGTAGGTGAGTCACAAAATGCTAGATAGCTTTCTCTGTATCTTTAAAAGATAATGCATTGTAACAAGTGTTCCCAATATGAATGAACCACTGTCATAACCCATACCATCTGTTTCACACGCAGTGATGTGAGTTCTCGTTTTATTCTGTGTTACAAAGAGCTCCAGACATCAAAGGACTGTCCCTTTGACCACTGTCTCAATCAAAGGATTTTACCTACACAAATCTTCACTTCCCATTATGATTTCAGTGCTGCAGAATATCAGGTGTTTCCTGGTATGAAGAGGAGGAATCCAGTCACCTATACTTTTTTTAAGGGCCAAATCTTGTCACTGTTCACTTCCCATGGGCCTTTTGAGTAGCACAGGAACTCCAAACTCAGCAGTTAATTAGGGGTTGGTTACTTAGGGCCTGAGGCTTTGCAGACAGACCGTGGTGCACTATGCAATATATGTCTTTTATTCAATATGATGTGTCTATCTGTTACCTTCCAGAAGGTGAAGCAGAGATACGTTGGCTAAATGCATGGTTAGGATTAAGTTGATGTATGCAGAGCACTATCTTGGTATGTTTAATTGCTCATAGAAAAATCCCTAAATCTGACATATTTTTGAGTGTTTTCTATTTTCATGTTATCCAGTCTTTGCTTTATTTACATAATACAGACATTTATCTTTCTTGCAGGTCATCTCATAGTAAGCTCTACAAAGAAATAATCCCTTTTGACAACCTTTAGAGGGTCACAGCTGTATTTGAAGCCTGTGACCAGTAGCACTAATAACGGTGTATTTGCAGAGAGAGGACATACAGTGCAGTTCTTCCTAGTATAATGTGGAAGTGTTTCATCTCTTTTGTACTAGAGAAGAGGCTTCTTGCTTGTGGTGAATGGCTGAAATATGAGACTACATGTTTTCCATGATCATTAAAACAATAGCATACCAGCTTCTCCCCAAGCTAAAAATAATCCTGTCGTGGGCATGCCCCTTTTCCTCTTCTCCTTGATAGCTGAATTCAAAATTTCAGTAAATAATGTCTTTTTTTTTTTTCATTTTTCATAGACTTGTCCCTAGCAAATTTAGTTTCAAGGTCTTTTATTTCTGTTTCTAAAGTAATTATCCTCTGGGCCTCTTCCTTTCTTCCTGGTATGATGCTAGACTAATTATTCTTCTCCTAATGAATGCCTGAAATGGATCCCATATGGTGGCATATGTGCCTTCAGATGGAAGCTTCGTTTGAATAAAATAAGAAAATTCTTCTCTTGGGGCTTTCTTAAATTTTTCATTCTGTAACAATGATGAGTGCAATCTCTGTCTTGGGGATAGATGCAGCCAACTTGCTTTCTATTAGACTTCGAGCTTTCTCTGAACTGGAGATTTCCATGTCTCTCTCTTGCTGTGGCCATCCACAGCTCTTACTCCACATTGTCACAAGAACTACTTGAATGAGTCAAAGCATCATTACATTTGATATGAAAACCATTTTTGTTTCCTTAAAAAATAATATATATACCATTATTTCTCTTACAGTTCTTTGTCACCTTTCTCTAGACCTACCCCACAGCATGCAGTGCCCTTTTTTATTGCCTTTAGGGCTCAATCCACACAGTGACTTTTTTATACTATTGCCTAAGAAATAAGAAACTAAACTCAGTTTATTTCTTTGTGTGCGATGACTTGAACCCACAGTTCCCAGCAGAATGCTTTATCTGCCGGATCACTGAATGTTCTACAGTGCATGTCAGTCTTTGTATCTATATGAGAATGAGTACATTAAATGCATAAATTTAAAATCAAAGTCTTCAGGTCTAAGCATTGTAAGCACTGCACTGGCTGCTCCCTGTTTTTGGAAATGTAACGTAAAGTAACACTGCGCTTGGTTCCCTATCACCTCTGATAAGCATTGGTAAAACATCCAATGAATCTTAGTGCTGCCTCTTTACCTTTCTCTAACATGACAGAAAAGTTACAATCACAAATATGGTAGATTGTAGAAGTCCTGGTCATGGATACGTACAACTTGGTGTTGAGAGCTGTGCAATGGAGAGTATTTTCACCAACTTTAAAATCAGGTAAAAATAGGGTCATTAATACTATTTTTTTGCAAGCATATATAAGTAAAGCAAGTCACACTGATACGTTAAGCTTACATTGAACAAATTAAAATATGTCAGACATTCCAACTGTGCCATCCAAACTGTTAACAAATTCAGGGGGTTTATTGCTGAAGAGCCATAATTTTTCTACAGATTTACTTTAATTCTGTTGTGTTTTCTGTATGACTTAGTGTTTTATTTATGGAAACCTGATATGTCATTTTGTTCTTAAACTCAAAACATTTTTCTACATACTAATCACTGAAGTAGGCATGGGGAAATTTGTGTTCTTGCAGCTACCACAACACATTGTGCTTGAGTCTACTAAGCGATACTATAGTGAATGCGTAAGATTGCATCTTCTAATTATGGAGGTGATGGTAATGGCCTGGATCAGTCTGAGGCAGGGTTGTGATTTAGTACTGCTGCATAAAAGATATTCCAAAATGGAAATATTTGTAGACAAATGAAAGAAAAAGTGAAATGCTGTTTTAAAAAACACTGATTCTGCACAAAGTTATTTTAGTAGTATATCACTTGAATCATGCTAATCGCTTGTGAAAACATAATCATTTTATCTGATGTATGTATTTGTTCTTGCTTTCAGAGACACAATGGGGAAATACTCTATTGATTTTCATCAGAACATTTGATCCCAAGTTGATAAAGAAAAGGACAGTAACTAACTGTGCCACTATTAATATTGAACTCTACTTGGATTTAAACAAGACCTTCAGCAATGTGTGAATCTGCAATCAGGGAGAATGTTAGAATAGGAAAAAATGCCTGATTTTAGGAAGTGCTATGAGGCCTTAGTTTCTGTTTAAATGGAAAGAGCGTTTGCCTCTGCGTGGTCTCAGCCTGAGACTATCAAGGCAACAGCTTTGCAAAATACATACTGTACTTTTGTGAATAAGCTTATTTTTTACTTGCTGGCAGTTTCTTGTTTTGTTTTCTCTTCTATGAATGAGTAATTGTTAGCATTCCAATAACCTGGCTCAGGCTTTAAAATAACAAACCACCAAACAGATTTTAGCTCCTTCAACAATCTTCAAGCTTGCACATTCTTGTAAGGCATAAACCTTGATTTGGATTTGTTCTGTTTTGCTCCATTTTGTCCTATTCTAAACAGAATTTTCTGATATACTTGTGAAGATTTTTAACAGACCAAACCTGGACGAGTCCCCAGTGATCTGTTCAATAGCTTGTGTCCTCTGCCTGACTTTCAATCACTTGCTACAAATAACCAAGGGAACATAAACCATTTTAGGGGATAATAATTTATCTTTCGCGCAACAGTTGGTTTCTTTTCTTTCGCTGACTCAATGCAGTGACCATACAGAAGGCTTAATTCATAGTTCAGACAGCAGTTTCTTGTTCAGCTTTCTTTAAAGTCACAGTGTCATTTTCTGACAGGGCAGTATTTACAAACCTAAGCTTGATGAAAGGCCAGTAACCAGCAGGGCTAGGGAAAGGGGTCATTTCTTATTCCTGTCTCAATACTGGTTGTTTTCCCTGCCAAAAGTTGGTTCTGAACACCCTCTTTAACCAGATACGCCGCTGAAGGTAATAAATAACTCTGGTAATCTAGGCAGCAGTAGTTTTTCTTAGGAAACCAAAGCTTTCAATGTTGGCTACTGAAAGTTAGGTCCTAAATTCATTGTTAAATACCCAAAACAAATCGCTATGATGATGAAAAATTCCACTTAGCCACAAATCTAATTTTGACAATGTGAACTGTGAGTACTCAGAGCTTTGCAGATGCAGGCCACTTTGATCTATGTAATCAGATTTGGCATTTCTTCTCTACTTAGATCTATCTAGGAGCGAGGTTTCGGGAATATTGGTCAGGCAATATCAAGTGCAGGACAGTGTAATTTTCTTGACGAGGTTAGAAACTGTTCTCTTCCCGAGTCAGAGGTTTTTTTCACTCATTGAGCCCTAGAGACAGGAATTTCAGGAGTTTGCTGTAGCAAGAGGACAGGTGCAAAGTCAGCAATACTCACATGCTTCATAGCACCAAGTCTGACCCAACATTTTGGGGCCAGAAGTAGGGAACTATGGTGGCATTCAGAGTGAATGTAGATGTCTGGTGCGATCCACAGAATTACTTGAGCAGAATGTAAACTAAGGAGTGGATTCCACTGCCTTTCAGCAGGAGTGGATTGCCCAGTCTGCTCTCTGCATTTTGAAAATGCTGTGGGGGCAAGAATCAGAAGAGAATCTGATATTCATACCTTTGATACATCTGATATTGCAGGAATAGTTTTCAAAAACCAATCAAGTTCTCTTGAAAACTAGGGACCAGTTTTAGCCACTGTCAGGAACCCACATTAGTTACTTCCTGTGGAACTGGCACAGCCTTGCTGCTGGATAAAAACCTTCTGCCATCCAGCCTAAATTTATTTCTTAGCACTTGCACGTGGGCTGTCTGCATCATTATGTACTTAAATCCGTTTAGGAATCTTGACTTTTGTGCTTTCTATAGTAAAAAACCTGCACACTACATAGTGGAGTTGATTTGCCAGCTACAGGTGTGGCAGGTCACTGAAGGACAATATAATCACCTGCATCGAATAAAACTCCAACATGATATGATAAAGGAAAAAAAATCCAACTTTTCATATGCTGGGTGTTGCAAGCCCAGGGAGAGAAGGAAGTGGAGAGGAGGAAATGGAGAGGGTCCTACTATTTATCAATCCCATTTCATTTAATAGCAATCTAATATAGTGACATAATTATACCGTACTAAGAAGTCTGCAAAGTCATGAGCTCTTTCACAGCTCTGTAGCTACAATATAATCTTCTGAAGTTTACTGTTTCTTTCCCGTAACTCAGCATCTGCTCTGTGTTGTCACCTGGTAAGAAGCATAACAAGACAATAAATACAAAGAAGCAAAGACATTTGAAAAGCTCCAAGCAATACTCTAAGCACCCTTGCAGATTTTCTTTGTCTGACACTTTATATTTAAAAATTAATCCAGAGCACCCCCACAAAAAAATCTATTTTACTTGTTTAACAAAATGGAATATTGATTCGCCAAAGCCTAAACAAAGCAGCCTACATGATTCATTGATCAAGAATTTGGGCTCTGGCCATGTGATCATTAACTTCTTTGTCAGATGCATTCATTTATTCATAAACTTTGTTTATGGCAGGCCCTTTTCACTGACTCATTTCAAAATAACTAAAACCAAATGCATTCCCTACCTTCCATTTCACTGAATACAGAAGACAAAACAGAAGGTGCTATCAACTTCAAAGATTTTATGAGCCTTTTGAAGAATCCAGGAACTCTGGAGGCTTTCATATAAGTCCAGGCTTCAGTATTATTTCGGAACCGTACATCGTGAGTATGAAATTCTCCAAAGAAAGCAACCCCATGTGCTGCCGTGTGGGGAACCTAAGCAAATTTGAGAAAGTCAGTAGTTAACTGTTAGGAGCTCCACATACCTTTGTACCGTTGTTCATGAAATGCTGGTTGCCTGACGTAAAGCCATTCTTTTGATGGACTGTGGTTGCAATAAAATATGTTAGTTGGAAACTTCTGATACACAGGTTAAAGGATTATAAAACAGGATCTGGTTGAACCCGTAGGTTAATCACAAATCAAAACCTTTTAGCTTTTTCTCAGTACATTCTCTGTGGTTAGCAAAGCAACAAGAAGCGAGAGAGTTCCGAATTCTGTTTTTTTGAACATGGTACCGTTTTGAATTCCAGACTTTACTGTGCCATATAGCTTAATAGTAGGCAGGAGATACTAACAATGAAAAACAAGTCCTTATAATCAATATCTGAGTGTTTGCTGCACTCCATTAATCCTGTATCAAAAAGTAACATCACAGTCATGAAGAAGTTACGATAGGGTAAAGTAGGGTATGATCTTACATTGAGTTAAACCGCCTGTGATAACGGACAGGGTTCAGCATCATCCCTGAAACACGAGCCCATCAGGTAACCCCTCAGTGGAAGCTGCCTTAGCTCTCCTGCCTGTCCCTTGAGGTGCTGTGGGTTAAAGGCACACTCGGAGAGTTACCTCGAAAGAGCTGGCATGTTTGCTTGCTCACCTTGTCGTAATTCCACTGTAGCCTCTCTCCTTAGCGTGCAGCTGTCCACCTCTTAACACCAAAAATTAAAAGAGTGGGAAAAGAAGATGGAGCGGTTTGTGACTTTTTTTTGGTCTTGTTTAAAGAAAGAATAAAGGAGTCTAATTTGCATGCTGGATGGGCCACAATGCAAACTACGGAATACAGCCTGACTTCGGGAGCCTAGGTATCTCTGAGGATGTGGAATTACGTCTTGCTGCATATCTACTCATTCTTGCAAAGACAGGAATGGAAATCCTTCTGTATGAATCAGGACATTATCGAATAAATAGCATAAAGTACTACTGCAGTAGGAAGCACCGGCCTCATCCAGAACTGTGAGGAAGATGAAGTTTTTCCACAAATTGTATGCAGTGGGTTTTGGATGAGACACCAAGTCTGTAGTTGGTATCTAGTTGTGGTGACACGGACAGAGAATTTAGTAGCTTAATTTTTATATATTTGGGTGGGAGAAATGAATTTTATCCTGACCAAACTTAGTGGGGATAACTTGGTCAAAACGCCTGAATAAGAAGAAGTAAGTTGAGTGTACCTCCATGCTGGGCAGCCATTTGAAACCTCAGTGACACATTCTCAGAAAATTTTGGGGCCCAATCTTAAAAATGGTGAACTTGTAAACATCTCACGCTGAAGTCAAGCATTCTTTGTCAGAGATAGGCTGATTTTAGACTTAACTCCGGTGTAACTGCTGATTTTGTGCAAACGATGGAACAGAAAACAGAATCACACTTTGCCCGAGGCAAAGTTCTCGCACAGTCTGTTCTATTATCAACACAAGTCACAAACCTTTTCTGCAGTGAGATCTCATTACAAATATTTTTATGCTCTGCAACATTCATTTGACTTAACTTTTCTTCTTAAACTGTTTACATTTGGACAGAGACAGTCATGTATTATGAGCAATAAAAAATAAGCCATCATCAATAGGAACAGTGTATTCTCTGCATATACAAAATGTGTACATACACATATATGTATCAACTGCTCAAGCAGGCTCAGAGAACAGAAAAAAGAAATTAAATAATTTGCTTAAAACTAATGCTATATATGTATATATACATTTTTCCATTAGCAACATATTCGCACTATACTTTTTTTTCAGTTAAAGATTGAATATGTGCCTCAAGAAATAGGCTTTAAATGGATGCACAATAGCTGGCTACAATGGGTAATTTCATTTAGGCACAGAATTACAAAGTAGCCATTTTTAACTTCAACTAGATTACACATTTACTAAAGCTTCCATAAATTCATCATTTGGCTGAGTCACATTGAGAATTGTTTTAAATAAATCTATGTGAAAATTAAATTTAAGTTGAAAAGCAGCAGGAAAAAGATGTATAGTAAGTACTTCATTTGTTGTAATAGGACTATTTGGAAGGAATACAAATGCACTTCAGATTGTAAAGAGCATAATTATTTTTCTCCAGAAGTTGAATGAAATAGAGCAGCTTCTGCCTATATAATATTTGATATGAATTATGCTCATAAAATTCAATTTTTATTTTTAAAATCAAGTGTATAGGAAATTTCCAAATGCGTTCTCCGTTTCTTTGTTCTATCAAAATGGCCAAAAAGAACCTAAGAATTGTCTTAGCTGGTTGGACCTGTAGTTCAGCTTTGGCATTATACTACCTTTGGCAGTGGACACTAACAGATGCTTCACAGAAATTTCAAAAACCTGTTTAGTATAGAAACCAGGGTGGGGATGATGGGGATGGGACATGAAGGGCATTGGCAAAACCCTGAGCCTGAAAGGACCTTAAAGAGGACACCATCAGCCTGCCCCAATAATCCACTGAGAGGGGAAAGTTCATTCTGACCCCTGACGGTGAATCTTGGTTTCAGGGTCTCTTTCCCTTTCTCTCATATCTAACAAAAATGCAAATGTGCATATTATCCATACAATGTCTAATCCTTTTCAAATGCTATATGGGGTTGGTGCCTTGTAGATGACTGTGAAAGATCTGGAGTGCTGTGTAATAATTTATTGCTAATAGATGATTGCTGGGATTCTGCGACGTTTTGTATTGCTTGGGTTTGGTTGGGAATATCAGCAGGAAGGAGGATAGCGTTCCAGACAGCCATCCATCAAGTGACATTTAGGAGCTGTTAAGAAAAAGCATCAGAACTGTTAAATTTAATGACTTTACCTCCTTTTCCAGACAGCCTACGAAACTTGTTCTGACAAGAAATGATAAAGGACTCCCCCCTCCAAAAAACAAGAAAACAAAAGAAAAAAAAGTGGCCAGATTTAGAGTAGGATTTCTTTAACAAGAGAGAGGGCCAGTCTTTGCTGCATAGTGGAGCACTGAGCAACTATGCAGGAGCTGCTTCCAGAACTTAAAGCAGTATGTTTACATCAACATGGTGCTGGGCTGCCTGATGTGTGCCGCTGAGAGGCAGATGGTCTCAGCTCAGAGCTAGCTCTGTGCTACCGCAGCAATAAGCCGTTTGGAGTTTGAACTAGCATCCTCCACGGTGCAACACAGTGCTGTATGAAAGTACCAGCTAAGGTTAATGTTTCTTCATCTGCCTGTTGGCTCTCCTTGTGAAGTCTGCCGCAGGGGAACCAGGATAATGAACTTAGGGTATCTGAAAAAGCTACCCCTACTTAGTTTACCTACTCCCTACCAGTGCTTAAACCAGCGTTTAAAAATCTCCCCTCCATTTTTCTGCCCTTTTTTTTTTCTTTTTGTCTTTAAAGATTTATGCCCACAGCCAAATGCCAAATAAAGAATACTTTTTTCTAAAAATGTTATTCTGGCACTGACCCTCCTCCATGCATAGACTTCTTTGTGGAGTTTAACCTCCAGGGTAAGAATGATTGATAGCCTGCATATCGTAGCCCAGGGCATGGTCTAAAAATGAAAAAAATTGTAAATTCTCCTCGAAGGGGCCCTACGAGCTAGGGATATGCACTGGAAAAGGGAGACACAGATGTAGCTAACTGTTTAACCACAACACTGTATCATGAATGACAATGGACACTCACACTCTGTGTTGATAAACTGTTAGCTTTTGTGGGTTTGAAATGCACTGCCTTTGTCACTATTAGAAAGTTTAAACAAGAATTTTTGTTTTACCACGTGTGGCTCACCCATAATTTTGTATAGTTCCATCATCTTCACTTTCCTTTACACAATTATGTTATTTACCCTTTTTAAGACAGTTCTGATTTCTACTGTTTGTGGGATGATGACATTTCTCCGGTTTGATACAGTATTAATTAAATACTATTCAGGTTCTTTTCTTAAGGGAGACTACACTAAGCTCTTTAGAGACTTCGGCTTAAAAATAAAATCGTGCCAAAGAAACTGCATGCGTTAAATGCCTACTTTGTAAAATAAGTAACTGCCTTTGGAAAAGAAACAAATGTAAATTCTAGTTACTGTGCTTGAAAGAGGTGACAAGAAGAAGTGCCAGCATCTTGGCTCCTGTTGCTGCTTTATTGTCACAAATTGTTAGTTACATTTGAAAATTATGGATCTCTCTCATTGTGAAAGTTGTGTCTGCCAGTTGGTGCCTGTACACTACAGTGGGTTTACCCAATTAGCAGAGTTTCCCATGCAGGACCCAGAATAGCTGTGCAGGCATCCTAAACGTTACCACAGCTGAGGCTCATCCTGGGACTCCGGTGGTCTGCAAACAGCTGCTTTACCAGGTGAGCTCAGCGCAGAAGAAGCTGTACGAAGCATGTCTCTGTGGAAGTCAGCCTTGGCACATCTAATCTAGCTAGATTTGTCTATAGTTCTCTCTCTCTGACAGATGTAGTCTGCCCCACTCACAAACAGACTGTGCAGCAGACAGAACAGCGTTTTTAACCCCAGTGCACTCATGAAATGAAAACAGGTCATGGAAACAGTGACATTTAAGTGCTACTTGTGATCTTCAGCATGGGCCATCTCAAGCTATTTGCATCTCTCTTCAGGCATTCAACCAAGTGAAACTCACCCTGTGTGGAGCTTTGTACTATTCAAGCCACATCTAAGGCTCATACTGAGATGATGGCAGTGCCATGAGGTAACTGCTTTATGGGAAAAACATCTGAGGGACTTAAGAGACTGGTTTCATGTAAGAGTTCAAAGTGAAAGAGGAGGCATGAGTGGAGAAATAGGAGTCCTGAGAAAACACGAGCTTAACTGCAGTTCTTCGTCTGCCAGTGGACTGAATTACATGTTTCCTATTTTGGGTTTCATTAAACGGTGGAAACCTAGTATTGCAAAGTATCCCATCTATAATGCAGGGCCATAGACCCTTCCGTATCTTTTTGCCTTGTTGCTGTATATAGATTCCTGCACTTTTCTACTGCAGGTAAGCAGACATGCCGCAGTTCCAATTGAGTCTCAAGCTAGAGATTACACAGAACTTCAACTAAAAGCTATTATGATGGAACACATAGAAGAATATGTAATGATGGACTGTGACAAAAACCATGAAGTATCTGCCACCTTTAGAAGTAGATGGAGAGAATGTAATCATTAACAAAAAAAAAAGAAAAAAAAAAAAGAACTTTCCCCTAACTATAGTTAGCAATTCGCATCCTTTCCCCTTCCTTTAAACAGTAGGTAAATTTTTTCTCTCTAGTAGGCAGTGGAAATGATCACTTCTTTATAGAGAGAAACAAAGTCTCTACAGCCCTCCTAATCAGCGTTTTGATGATCTACAGATCATGGCAGGAACTGCTTTATTAATTGGTCCCAAGTTAACAAAACCAGCTTTATTCACAGAGATTCCAGTAATAAGTAAGTGCTGGGAAAATGCTAAACTTATCAATAGCCGTCACTCTTATTTTAATGGGTGAAGGAGCATCCAAATATGTCTAGATTACTTTGAAAAAATGTGATGAATTTTATTTTAGTTGATCTTAACCACTATAAGGCGGTCATCTTCTAAATATGTAATAACTCTGTTTTTTTAATATTTTGTCTTTCGTTAAAATTAATTTCTAATTTATCAATGTATATAGTATGACGTAAGTCCTATCCTATAATGATCATCTTAGTGCTAAACAGTATAAAATGTATTTTGTATTGTGCATGTATCTTCAAAATTCCTTTTTCTTTTCCTTCTTTAAGAATATATCTGTTCATTCTGATATTTGGGTTCCTAAAAACTGCTAAGTATGATTTTTTCCTTTTAAAATAGACACAATAGAAAAACTGTTTTAATGGGGATAAATATAAAATAGGATAAAAAACATTTAGATTGAACAATACGATGTATAATGTAATTATTATGTAATTTATTAAGGTATTCTGGGTGGAGGGGAAAGGTTTTTCTGCTCAAAACATTTCCCTTTCATACTTCCCTAAACCATGATTTAATTTTTCTCTTGCATGTTTTTGTGGTTAAGATACCAAACCAAGCCATCCATTATTCATCCACATCTACATACGGATGCTCTGGATGCAAGCTGGGACCCCCGATTTAAAGAGACCTTAATTGTTCTATACTTTTCATTATTGATCAGTTGCATTTGTTATGTTTTGAAGAGTCACTGTTAACTTTTACATGCCCCATGTCTTGTTTTATGTAGTTAAATGTGGGCTCTAAATGAGCACTTCCATTTCTGGCATCTGTTGTGTTTCCCTCTCCAGCCACCCTGTATGTCCCTCCTGCTGGGAGAACCTGAGCTGACACAGTTGCTGCTGGCAGTGTCACTGTCTGCTTTTCATCCAGAAAAATGAGTTCTGTGTCTTAAACACCCTAAAGGAGGCTGAATTGGATGCTTTATGTCATTCTGCATTTTACTCAAGCAGCAAAGGTTACTCCTTCTCTGTTCCCTTCATACTAGTGAGCATGTTACTCAAGAGCAGCATTTCAGACAGGCTCTCATGGGAAACAGGGTGAAGGAGATCAATGCAAAATTGCAAAACCCTGGGATCCAGCATTCCAGAAGCATTGATTTTACTAGGAAAACTGTAAGCTGTTACATGTCATTTTCAGCGTAAAGGACCCTCTTTCCTGTTGTAAACTTTCCTGTTTTCAAGGATGTAAGATAAAAAGGGCTTCTGGATGCATTTCATTTGGGTATATAAGAAAACAAGGCATATTTAAGCATAGATCTCAGCAAAACAATGATTACCTGCATTTCTCGGAGACAAGCAGCCTTTATTGTGGTCAGACACTACTGACAAAAACCGGAATATCCGAGATTTTATGTTGTGCTCCTTCACGCCCAGTGTGAATCTGAGGATCCATGGATCCGTTTTTTAATTTTAAAAGCATCTTTGCTTTACGTAAGAAATCAGTGAGCTGTCTGCCATGATTTGTTCAACAGTATGTGCTTTGGTTGGGTACGCTCCCCACCTCCTGGGAGCCTGTGAAAGGACAGCAGTGATCAGTGTATTAACCACTTGGTAACAGAAGCTTAATAAATTACTTCCCATCAGCTGAGCTGCCACGACAGAACAGTTCATGTGTGTACTCGAGCCTGCCCCTCTTCCCAAGTAAAATGCAACAATCTGTTTCTCTGAGCTTTTCCCTAAGTTGTATCAGCTCACAAGCAGGGAAGGCCACTATGAGCACACGAGCCGTTACTTACAGCTAGGAGATTCAGTTGGTGCACAGTAACTTCTTAGGCCAGTGTAGTTCAGTTGAATGTCTGAGCGCCATGTCTCTTTTTGGACATCTACGTCTTACTTGTTTTGAAAACCTGCTCTCCCCTCAACAAAAAGAAAACCCTAACAATCCAAAACAGATTAAAGAAACTTTCAAGTTCCCCAAACCTATTAAATGCTGTTGTTCTCGGTTCATTCAAATTAATGTGAGGCAGCTTGGCACATTTAAAGGGAATAAAATGAGGTTGGAGGTTTGAGCTCTGATACACTTGACATATTTTGCTATGATAGGGAGGTTTTGCTTCACAGAAGTTTAATTGCCCCTCATGCAATAAACTTTCTAGGTCAAGGTCAGGATTCATAGGTGGCAAATAAGAGCCTTTCTCTGAATTAGTTCTTGCCCTAAAGACAATAAAATATATTTCTGGAGCCCACGTGGGAGTGCTACTTGCAAAGACCAGATTCTGTTTTCTCCATTACTACGAAGAACAAAACTGTTCCAGCACAAAATGCTCATTTTTAATTTAATGAGAACTTTAAAATGTGATATTAGAAGAATACAAGAGTGATAATTGGTGGTAACTCTTTACATCCACTTCTCAGAACACAGCAGAGTGCAGGAGGTCTGTTTTGAATTCCTTCCCATGTTTTAGGGAATCTGAACCTACATTTTTCCTCCCTCCCGGGAAAGTGTCCTAACCATAAGATTAGACTGTAAAGGAGTGCATCTGCTCCCTAATTAGTATGTCATGCAAAATAAACTGCTTCCCTAAAAAAAAAAATTAGAAAAATGCTCCCTCGCATACTTACAGATATACACATGGTGCAACATACAGTGGTGATGAAGCACTCTCCAGAAAGACAGATAAGAAATTAAATTTGAATTTCAATTCCCTGGATAGAAGAAGCTGTGAACTGAAGTACCCTGCCTCTTCAGTGAGTAGTTCAGCTACTGAGATAAATGAGGGTAGAAGAGGAAACATCTACTTCTTAGCCATCTGTCTAAAAGAAGGAAATTTTCCTTATTTTTTCCAAAGAAACTCTGAACAAAGGTTAGTATTTCCCCCTACCTGAAGTCCACAGAAGGAGATGTTATTTAAGACATACCTTATCCTTCAGATTTCCAAATGGGTACTTTTAATGGCCCGTCTGTCCATGCTTGCTTTTGGACTCCAGTTCTTTATTCCTACCATAAAAACTAGACTGAAAAACAAAAAGCAAAAGAAAAAAACCCTAAGATTTCTTTGTTCAAAGTTCTTCATGGAAAAAGTTTGGGTTTGACCAATACTAATATGGAGTATGGTTAGGTGTCTGGAAAGAAGGCAGCTCAGTCCTTTGAACATCATGGACTAGCTACTGTGCAAGAAAGGACAGACCTGCTCGCTGATTCAGGAGAAAAGTTCATTTTCCATATTAGGGTCTAAATTCTAAAATTGCATAAATTTTAATGTTGCCCTGCACCTGCACAGAGCCCCAGTCCCAGGGTCGCTATGCATATGGGATTACCCACATAAGACTATATAGTATTATATAGTACCATTCATCATATTTCCTCTTGCACAGCAAATTTGTATGACACTTAAGACCAAATAAGATTTTTTTTTCTTCTCACAATACAATTCCTTAAAATATCAGCATTCACAATATTCACTATTTATTTGTGTAAAATATTGTATCATTATTGTCACAGAACAAAAATATCAATGAAAGTAATTGCATAACCTTTGAATAAACACAAGGCTTGCTGTTTTCTCATATCATTTAGTATTGCTAACTGTTCATTCTCCTCATCTAGAAGGAGAAGGTAAATGCTTATGAACTCTTATAGAATCTTACTGGAAAAAGCACTTCCTCTCCGGTTGATACAGTGTTATTTTCCCTCAAAAAGTCATGTGAGTATGGAAAGAGAACCTGTATTTTGGCTGGATTTGCCAAAAGTGTTTTCCTGAGAAATCTAAGAGAATGTATCCTTTCTAAGTACCTTGGTGCTCATGAGAAGACAGTGGGGCGTACAAGGCTGGAAGGCATCTGTCGTGTCGGGAAGGTCACTGCATTCCTACTGACCTCAGCATTTGTGACTCTCAGTTCCAAACTGAAACCTAAAGGATAAGAGACAAACGCATTCTCTCACTGTCTGTTGAGCTAGTTCCTCGCTAGAAAAACCACCACCACCACCCCCCTCCCCCAAACAAATCGCACTAGTTTTGGTGTTTTTTCAAAGCACCATGTAAATACCATTTAGAAGTATTACTAACACTGACCTTATTCCTTTGTTACAGATGGAGAATCTTAGGCATTTTATGGAAATAGCACAGCTGTGACTTGCCATCAGTTCAGCCAGCAGTTAAGCAAGGAATGGAGCTCAGTTCTTCAAAGTTTATCTGGTAATGTATCTTTGCTTTACCTTTGAATGAGAAGCCTGTCTTGATTTTCGTACTAATATTTGGTCTGAGACCAACTAGGAGCTGGAACAGTTTCCAGCAGGTAATTTTTTGACCAGATTAGAGTCAATGACTTACAAAGGAGAATTTTTTATTCCACAGTAGAGCAAAAGGCATTATTTCCTAGGTACTGCAATATGTCCATTTATCTGTTTAGTGTGTTTACTTGGATTTTGTATGTAGATAGAAGAGGCATTTCAATTTTATGGTGTATCTGCGGCATGTTATGTTGAACTCTCGAAAATTATTTAACCATTTACTAGTCATGCTTTGTGTCTGGTTAAAAATGACAAGTTTTAATAGTTTATAGTTAAAGGACAAAAATTAAGTTAATATTGTCAGTTTCTTGGCACTATAAGGTCTCTTACCTATTGAAACATTTTGAATATTCAGTGGAATCTCAATAACTTGCCCTAATGGTTGGAAGATTCACAGAAGATTTGAGTTCTAAATATTACTGAGAGAAAGCTGTTTACTTGGGAAGAAATTTTCAAAGATACAAATTGGGAGACTCTTTTCTTCTTCTTCTCTTTCCCATTGTCTTCAGGGACAGATAATCTCAAATGGACTTTTATAGTATTTCAAGTATAGTGATTATTACTTGACATATGCCATGAAAGTAGCTAAGTCCACACTGGGGTTTTTTATTTTGCTGAGAAGTAGGTAAGTACAGACTTTCTGTGTGCGTGTTCACAGGGATTATGTGAAAAGAATATTAGCAAGCTTTGTTTCAGTGTTTTAGTAAATGCTATACAGCAGCTACTGGAATACTCTAATGCCAGATGTCATAATGCCAAACTCTCATCTCAGCAGAGTACAACATTAAAAAAATTGTTACTTTTGTTTTTAATTTACTACTCTATGGATGAGAGAAGTCCCATCTGCTTACTTTATTTTTAAATGAAAACATAAATGTTGTCCTGTGGTGACATTAGGCTAGATATTACATAGAGACAGAGACCCCAAGCAGCTCAAATTTACATCTAACAAATATGTTTTCTTACATACAACCATCTGCATGATAAAAGCAATGAATAAGTTTGTGAAGCTAGTGTAAACAGGATTCAAAGTGTGACCCATTTTTGTGCCACTGTGGGAATAAGAATTACAGAATTTTAGGAAAGCCAGAACCATAATTTCTCCTATGGGAGAAGTCTGGTCACACAGGATAAAGGGAAAATCAGCTGCTGGAAAGATTAGATCTGAAGAGAGGAGCAATTCAGCATGGCTAAAAGCATACAGCTTTTGAAGGATTTCTCAGGACTTCAGAAACACCTCTAAAATCTTAAGCCTGTCTCTGATCCTGTGTCAGTGGGAGTTCTGGTTTCACAACCCACTGTTGTAAAAGAGTAGCTGAACACAACAGAGAAATGAAGAGATGTACTCTTTTCAGCCTGAAAGGAAAGGAGAAAAGATGATGGGGATATTAGAATGTCCTTTCCCTCACAAGCACAGTTCTTTGATTGCCAATGGAAGAAAATAAAAATGAGCATGTCAAAATGGTTTTCTGGGATTACTATTAAAGAAAGCATCCATTTTTTTCTGTGGGGAGGTTGTCCAACATGGACAGCTTTGAAAACTTGCTAATCACTTGTTTAACTTTTCAGAAGAATGTGTTCATGACTCGAAGACTGAAATTTCAGACAACAATATGATTTTTGCTTTTTTTCCCTCCACTGGAGCTACCTTTCTAATACTGACCTTTATTGCTTCAAGCCTACAACTTCCTTCCAGTCAAGCCTGATGAGATCTGGTGTAAGAACTGGCATTAATGGCAAATTCTCCCTGCGCAGGGGCTTCAGGAATTGAATTGCTCTGTCTTCCTTTACAGAAACATGGAGAGTGTTTCAGTGTTCTATTTGCCAGTGATACTTGATACACTTGCCAGGATGAACAGTGACTTTTTTATGGTCTAAGATTTTTGGATGTTGGTGTTTCCTTCTATTTAAGTTAACTGCCAGATTCAACTGACGATGTTCTTGTCCAACACATGATTAAATTAAAATCAACTCACACTTTCTAAGTGTGTTGTGTTATAGAATCATTTAGGTCAGAAAAGACCTTTAAGATCATCGAGTCCAAACACCTAACACTACAAAACCATGTTCCTAAGCACCACACCTACACATCTTTTAAATACCTCCAGGGATGATATCAGATCTGTGGAGACACCGCGTGTCAAATGCTTCTGGTTTTGCATCCATATACAAACTTCATCATGCATATATGTCAAGAGCCTCATTTTATATTCCTCATTGGTTCCAAGTTTGAGGATGTTCCTCAGGGCTCCAAATGAGTGCATTCCTCAGGGGTCAGTACTGGGACCGGTACTGTTTAACATCTTTGTTGGCAACATGGGTGTTGGGATTGAGTGCACCCTCAGCAAGTTTGCTGACAACACCAAGCTGTGTGGAGCAGTCGACACACTGGAGGGAAGGGATGCCATCCAGAGGGACCTGGACAGGCTTGAGAGGTGGACCCATGCCAACTTCATGAAGTTCAACAAGGCCAAGTGCAAGGTCCTGCACGTGGGTCGGGGCAATCCCATGCACAAACATAGGCTTGGCAGAGAGTGGACTGAGAGCAGCCCTGAGGAGACGGACTTGGGGGTGTTAGAGGATGAGAAGCTCAACATGAGCCAGCAATGTGCACTTGCAGCCCAGAAGGCCAACTGTATCCTGGGCTGCATCAAAAGAAGTGTGGCCAGCAGGTCAAGGGAGGTGATTCTGCCCCTCTACTCTGCTCTCATGAGACCCCACCCGCAGTACTGCATCCAGCTCTGGGGCCTCCAAGATAAGAAGGACATGGACCTGTTGGAGCAGGTCCAGAGGAGGCCACGAAGACGATCAGAGCGTTAGAGCACCTCTCCTATGAAGACAGGCTGGGAGAGTTGGGGTTGTTCAGTCTGGAGAAGAGAAGACTCCGGGGAGACCTTATAGCAGCTTTCCAGTATCTGAAAGGGGCCTACAAGAAAGCTGGGGAAGGACTTTTTACAAGGGCATGTAGTGATAGGACGAGGGGTAATGGCTTCAAACTGGAAGAGGGTAGATTTAGAATAGATATAAGGAAGAAATTTTTCACTCTGCAGGTGGTGAGGCAATGGAACAAGTTTCCCAGAGAAGTTGAGGAGACCCCGTCCCTGGAGGTGTTCAAGACCAGGTTGGATGGGGCTTTGAGCAACCAGGTCTAGTGGGAGGTATCCTTGCCCATGGCAGGGGGATTGGAACTAGATGATCTTCAAGGTCCCTTCCAACCTAAACCATTCTATGATTTTCCATCCCAACTGGTGGGAGCTGTCTGCTTTCCAAGTGTTCAGCTCTGGGTAGGCACCTTCAAAGGTCGTGGGCGAGGCCTGGGATACCGGAACGGCAGCAGTTACCTGAACCAGGCTCTGGCAAGAGCCGTCCTGCCTCTGTCAGCCTGCGGTACAACTGCCCACCCAGGGAGACCCATGAAGAGCAGAATAACGTTCATCACCTGCTGAACTGACACTTGGCTATCATCATGGAAATGTTTAAAAGTAGAAGAAAAAAGACTATAGTATGAACTATTGGATTAAGCATCGCATGGGAGTCTAGTTAACAACTCGAGTGGATTCTGACACATTTCATCCAGGAGTGCAGACAAGAATTTAGGTATAAATCCCCCTTTTAATTTGCCTTTGGAACTGAGTATTAAATGAATGACTTGAGAAGGGACTCACTACTGCCATAGTTGAAGATATCACACATTTGGGCTGAAAACTAACATCTGATACACTGAACTATTTTGTAAAATCTTGTATTTAATATGTAAAATGGAAAAAAAGGGCAAGATCAACAATCAGATCCCAGCAAGAGGAAGGACCTTTTGAAAAAGGAGGATGATGTCCTGAAAGTAGAGTTCCCCTATTCTATTCCACTGCTCAGGCATTGTGTCCAGGCTAGAACAAGCCATAAAGGAAGATGTGGGAATTCAGGAGACAGTGCAATTCCAAAGCATTCAAATGATATCTCACTAAGGAATAAATTAACAAGTCATTTCTTCAACCTCCATCAGTACTTTTACACCCCTCCCCCCACGTATGAAACAGTAACTTGCATAAAGAAGCACAGAAAAGCAAAATACATAGCTAATGAACTTACTGCTTCTACAGTTTGGGAGGAAGAAAAAGAGAATTGTTACCTTTCTTTGCATAGTTAAGTAACAGCAATGGGCTGATGCCTTTGCAAGATAAAGATAAATATAAATATCATTTAAAATAGAAGGCGCTTGATGGGTCCTGGGTTTCAGCTCTTGGTAAGTGACTGTACTCTTTAAAGCAGTTCTGAAATGCAGGTTTCACGTCTGAAAAGGTTCTTCAAGGTTCCTACTGCAGAGTAAAATAAGAAAAGATAATTATTTACTTCCACTCTGAATTATTTTTAAAGCATTCTGACTTCTCAGAGTGTGAGAGCACAACTGTCGGACCTGATCTGAACGGAAGCCTTCTCATCTTCAGTGAGCTTTTAGCGGATGCCCAGAGATTAGGAATCAGGAATTTGCAACATATACTCTGGCTGTGACTAGGTCCAGCTGTGGCTTTAGCAGATGTTCTTGACTTTCTGATTAATAGAGATTCTGCTATTTGCCTTCCGGGCATATTGTAAAAATTAATTCTTTGATGCCCCTTGTAGATGGACAGAACTGTAACTGCTGATTATTAATATCCTTAGATTCAGCAAATATTCAAAGACTCCCTTTCATGGAGCTATAGATTTCAAGGCCAGGAGGGCCTTGATCTGGTCTCTGATTAGCTCAATTAGTCTGCTTCCTTTTATATAATTTTCAGACCTTTTAATTGCAGTTATAAATTGTTGTGAAACACAACAGTTAGAGATGCTTACTGAAACACTGTAAAGTAATGTACGTTAGCATACATGCATACATTTTCATATAGATGGGTAAATGAGTGAAATCACTAGTTTAGTGATTTAGCAATGATTTAGCAATAAATTAGTGAAATCACTAGTATTTTTTGTGATTGGTAGTCTGCATTACAAAACAAAGATTAAAGAACTTGGCAGAAGTCTTGGTCTCTCATACCCTTTGACTTTCCATTTCCATTGTCCTTGGAGATTGGCATAATGCAGCTCTGTGCATTTTCAGCTAGACTTTGCCAGATGTCTATTTCTTGCATATATTTGGAAGACGTTAAGCTTAATTTAATTGTGCCCCAATTCAAGAGAGTATCCCTATGCTGGCAAGTTGATTAAGCATGGTGGTAATTTTAATTATCTTCTTATCTCTCACTGGAGTGCAGTTAGTAAAGCTGATGAAGTTAACCCCATAGATAAATACCCTGTTTAAATTGGGGCCTCAGACAAGAAGGATAGAGCTTTCTTTTCCACATCAAAAAATAGCCTTCACCTGTCTGAAGCCATTTCTTCTCCACTTCACTATCCATCTGCAGATCACTTCCTCGAGAGAGCCTGACATTACAGTTGAATCACCTTTATTACTGGCTTTTTTTCCCCTGATAGTTTTGCACTTGCCTGTGATTCATTGCTGTCTTTTACCTGTGACAATGCTAAGTTGGCTGCTTGTGCCTTTTTTTTTTTTTTTTTTGCCAGCTGTTTCCCTCTCCACATGACTAATTCTATTGTGTGGGTTCAACAGCAATGGCACAAGGCCAGCATTTAAAGGATGCAAGTTAGTGTACTGAAGAATTGAGGAGATGCAGTGTCAGTTTTACATGTCACGTTCATGGTAAAATCATAGAGATACACAGGGCTAACGTTTCATTTAAGAATCAAACACATTAAGATACCATTTTCAAGTGTTGCATTTAAGTGCCTTGTAACTCATTTAATTTTCTTTCCGAAAATACCCTGTCAGAAGCCTGTAGGAGAAATAGCAGCATAATTTAAATGTCACTTTGCTTCCCAATAATGAATTTCATATTCAGGCATTCTATTCCAGTGACAAAGCTCGCATCTCTGCTAGCATGTCTCTGGTCACTTGGCCCTGTTTTCAGCTGGCTGTGCACAGAAGCTTGAGTGCACTTTTGTATACTTAATCGTCTGGGTTTTAATTAACACAAAAGAACAATAGCTTGGAGAGACGAACAAAGAGGAACTCTATAAATGCGAAGGTCATTCACAAAACAAAGGCAAAAGGTCCTTACTATAACAGAATTGTAACATCCCAGTATGCAGCATCTGAACCTTTCTTATGTTTTAAGAATATCAAGCCATTTGCAGACTTTCTGTGCATCTCAGATTATTAATAAATGCAACAGGATTCCTGCTTGCCTTATAAATACACACACTCAGCGTTCGGCTGCAGAGACATTCAGCTTGCCCTGGATCTCCAACCTGGCAAAACATCTGAATACAGTTCAGTTTAAGGCGGTACAAAAAATAGCCCCTGAGATACATATATATATAGATAGATATATTTACATAGTCACTCATGCCCTGAGAGATGGAAAGCTGGTTGTGGTGGTCCAGCAGCATAATCCTGACTCTTTTTCTTACAAAGCTATCAAATGGACACAAGAAAGCTCAACTTGTTCACATCCGAGAACAGTGTGGGAGAGAGAAAAATACTCTGCATACATTTGTAGGACTTGAAACTGCTCATTTCACCCCAAAACGCTATATAAAAATGATTCACTTCTTTAATCCAAACTATAATTCAGGCATTCAGGGTGACACACAACCTCTGCCTAAACAGTTACAGGAAACAATGTATACCAGCTAGAGGGGTGAGTAAAGGAGAGTATTTCCCCCAGTGGCAATTTAGGCAGGAAGAATATCATTACTGACAGCACGATCTCACCTCTGGGATCAAACTTACAGTCCTGCCCAGCACTGAAACTGCCACATGAATTTCCTGAATTCCTCCCTTTTGCATCTCATTTGCAGAAAGCTACCTCCAGTTACACAGAGGCACAAACATACTCTGAGAGGCTGCATCAGGCCTGTGAGAGATTTGTTCTGGTTATTGATTCTTCATTACAATTTCTGCAGCCCCTGAGATATCCTTCGAGATCTAACATTAGAGTACTGGCCAGGCCAAATCTTGCTTCACTTATAAGAGCTGATGGGTTTACATCTTAAGGGAATATTGATCTACTGCAAATAATCTTTTTTTGTTTCAAGCAAGCTGAAACTCCAGAGGAGAGAGACTGGACAGCAAAACCCTTTGCCAGTGCTTATGAAAAACATCAGAATAGAATCATGCTGCTTTGAAAACTTGCAAAGTGAATCTAAAACTTGAAGGCAAATGTGATATGGAGGGGGAGATCACACAGGAAGAATGCAGTTTAGATATGGCACCTGTTCTTAAGTGAGCTTGAGCAATGTCTGGCACAACTAACCCTTTAAAATATCATTGTTTTTTATTTGTTTACAAAAGACTTAAGAGGCTGGAAAAGAAAGGGGAAATGCTAAAGGATAAACCCACTGAAAAGCATCTTCCCCTCTTGCTGGTAAAGATTTCAGAACAGGTGTTGTCAGCCTGTTACTGTTGCTATCAGCCAATATCAAAAGCAGTTGGCGATGCTCTCATGCAAAAATTCCAATCAGATTTCTCAGTATATTCTAATTACTGTAGTGATGCTTGTTGTGGGCCTAAATGACTAGCTTAGCACGGCAGAGAGGTCTGCCTTCTATTTAGGGTTTATTGGCTCTTAAATTTCTGCTTCCTCTAATTGCACATCTATCTTACCAAACAAATTTGGAAGTCCACATTTATTCTTCACCACTTTATGCTTTAATCCTCTGCACGTGAAAAGTTATGCTGTCATCTCTCACCTACATTGTGATCATATCCACCCCAGCTTCACCCCAAGAAAGCAAACTTTCTTTTCCTTTCTGCACACATTATCACTTTGCCAAAGGATTCATCCAAATAACGGCTCATTCCACTGGTTATGCTGATGGTACCCCATATACAGGTACTTATCAGGAGCTCTAGCACAGAAATGTCACTTCTAAAACCCTGTTTCCTTTCTAGTGTGCCCCATATGAAAAACAAGTTTTTTCATATGAAACAGCTAAGGATTGTACATGCTTTTCCACCCTGAAGGTCTTCAATTTCCTTCATACCCATCAAAAGCAACTGGCAATCACTTTGCAAAGGTGCCACCAAGAACTAACTGTGGCACAGTTACTTCTGCATGTCACTTCAGTCAGAAACACTGAATGTATCACTTATTTTCCTCATCCAGACCTGTTTCAAATAAGCTGGAGAGCAATACAAACTTCTCTTTTGATTTCAGCAGATATTTGATCATATCCCTAAAATGCATATTACTACTACTGAAAACAAGCATTTCTATACAGCAAGGTATGCATAAAAGCAAATTACATTTTGCTTTCACAAGCACAGTGGTCAAGATAAGTAAATGAATAAATTTAGGAAACTATAAAAAGCGGGAGTATATTGCTGTAATTTCCATTCCTCATTTTGCTGTGCCCTGGTTGAATTTTACTCCAAATACTTAAATCTTTTGCTGATCAGGCCACGGATTACCTTTCCAAATTAATCCCCATGTACCTCTTTGCTCACATGGTCCAACTGATGCAGAACTGCTCTCTGCACCAGTACCTAACTTAACACAAACATCCTTTTCACACTGTGAACCTGAAATCTGGAAGTTTTTCCTGTTGCATGGTCATGATAGAAATCTGATGCTCTGGTAGACATTGTATCTTAAGCTTTAGCTAATCTCAGGTTCCTGAAGTTAACCATGTATACTGCTTTTGGTAAGTACAAATTCAGTTAAATCCTGCGAGTCCTGAGTTTCAGAATGCCTTGAAAATTACCATAAAGACACTATGAAATTCTGGGAGTTCCAGAACTGTGGTTATGCATCAAGAAAAACCACACAAAAAACCTGAACCGTTTGAAAAAATCTGAGAGCAATGGGATCATTGATTTTTGTCCTCCATAAATAGAGCACTCTTCCAGAGTGTGGAACCTCTAGTTGCAAATTCCAGTAACTTAAACATGAGATTGACTGTAAGCAAACATAAAGGTTGAATCATTGTCATCATCCAAGCTGAGAAAACAGCAAAAACTGAGAAAACAAACAGTATGAGGGGTTTATGAATTTATCTCACAAATATAATCTACATTACTTTTATGCTTATAGGGAAAAAAATATTTGCTCCCACTCCGATTTTAAAGTTTTCCTTACTCCTCCAGTCAAACTTCTGTTACATAATTAAACATTTATATTTAAAAAAACCCAAAACTGGTAAATTGCACATCCTTCTTGTTCCTAGAGATAAAAGTAAATCTACGATCATAATGCATGATCACTTCTGAAGGAAAAGAACTTACGTTTTGGACCACAGATGGAAAAAGCATTAATTGCTTAATGATAATTTGCACAGCTAGAAGATTGTATCCCTTTTCTCTCTCTTTATTCTCAAAACAAACTGTTCTGTCACAACATTTATTTTAAATATTTTCTGCTTACGATACACGTTTGTGCCACTGAGTGAAGTCTCTTTGTGTGAATGCTTTTCTATATGCTCAGCTACTCTCTTTCATCTCTTGCTGACTTAATGACAGCCCCAACACTAATAATACAGTTGAGCTCACTGACCAATGATTTGACTACGAATTATCAGTTGAAACATGTAGATGATGCAGGCTGCATCCCACAGACCACCAGATCTGAACAATAAAATGATACAGAAATATATGAGGTATCATGTAGCTTCTGTGCTCTGGGATGATGTAACCGTGAGTTCAAAAGGGAGTAGTAATTCATGGAATTTCTACTACTAGTTGAGATAGGAGAGCAGAGGAAAAGAAACTGCAAATTCTTTAAAACACATCTTGTAAGTTGCAGTTGAGTCACTAAATTTGGGCTTGAGACTTCTTGGTTAGTAACAGTATCAGTGCTGATCATCACTCCAGTTGCTATTTTTTTTTTGATTGTTATGATTTTTCTCCCACGTCAATTTTTAATTTATTTGTCGTGACGGCCAAGCAACTACATCTCAAGCTGTGGGCAAGTGCCGTGCATATACTTAAACTGGGGGCCCTCAGACTGCTTTCCAGAACACAGTTAAGCAGCCCTGGCTGCCTCCTGACTGTGTTGCAGTCGGCCCCGGGGCACTTCACTCCGGCCTAGCTGCCACTGGCAAGGAGGCCTCAGGCAGATGAGGAGGAGCTCCAGCAGATCCCTTGGTTTGGATGACTGGTAGCCAGAACCATACCATGCGTTTTGAAGCACACGGTCCTGCAATTTAGGCACAAATACTAAGTGCCAAGTAGAATTTTGCATCAATCCTCTGTTAAGTTCAAAAATGAGTGCGATCAAACCTATTATGGTTTGGAAGAAAGAATTTTCCATAGCAGAAGTAAGAAAGACTACCCTTCTGTCTATTATCAATTTTATTTTTAGGTGTCCAGACTGAATTTAATTGAAGCTATCTAAGCTCTCAAAGTAAAGAATTCAGAGGAGATTTTTTACAGATTCATACACAAAAGTACAATTGCTCCCCTGGAGCAGGGGTTTTTTTTTATTTTTTTATTTTTTTATTTTATCTTTAGGCTTACCCAGCTCTTTAAATCATTCCAGGCTGGTTTCTCTTCGATTCTTACTCATTTTGACGTTGCCTCGGAATTGAACACTGGATTCTGGTGATCATCAGCATGGAGTGCTATTGTCAGACACTGGGACAGAGAGTGGACTTCCTGCTGAAAGGATGGCCGTGGCAGCTACACATGCTGATCCAAAACATTTTCACATGGTCATACAACACACAATAGCCCAAGAAAAAAAAAAAAAAAAGACCTCTTTAGGCACAAAAGGAAATGATGTCTATAAAATTACCATGTTACAAAAGAGGCCAGCTGTTTAAATGATTGCATTATACAAGGAACAAGTAGGGGTATCTCTTCTGCATATAAGCACTTTTTACTTGCAGCTTTAGTATTACTTTGGTTTTGTTTTTATGCTGCTTTGGCCAGTTAAACAGCTCCTTTTTTCTTTTAAAAAAAGTTGACTACATTTCATACACACCACAGCTTTTATATGATTGTATAATGCTTTTTCTTTCTAATTTATTTTGTTACCTATGTGGGTAAAATTAATAGTGAATGCTGACTTATTTCATAAACTTTATTAAGCCTTTGGGGAAACTTCAATGTGCTCATATGGAGAGGCAATATAGAATGTATCCACTGTATCATGACACAAAAATTACAATTCTAAGCTAGAAATAAATGACATTCCAGAAAAAAGCAGAAGGAACAACATTTAAGAGTTAATAATGAACCACTTGTCTTCATTTTCAGATCCTTTAATCCTGCTATTGTGCAGTTTTCACACAGTGCTAAATTGAATTACTGCATCATTTTTTACAATTTCTTCATACAGCTGACCCAGTTTATAGCAGGTTTGAAAGCATTATCATTGCTTAAGGTTCAAAGATGCTGCAGTGTATTGCATTACAAGTCAATCAGCGCAGAAGTATTTTGATGTAATTTTGCTTTTGGATATAGAAGAACAGATATCCAAATGAAGGACGGTATTTCATTTTGTCATAACAATGTCACATAATACAGCATGCCTTTTTTATACAGTATGTATAGTCTCACTTTTATTATATTTCTTTCTCAATGTTTCTGGTCCTAATAAAATGAATCCTCAGTTTATGCCTTCCAATGTTTTTATTAACTTGTGCAAAAAGAAAATTGAAAAAAGTCCTAATGTATAGCTTTTTACTATTGTGTAGCAGATATATTTAGTTGGATACCACTAAAAAAATCTAAAAACAAATGCAATGTTTCTAAACATTATGCCACTCCTAAAATGCTCCAAGTGAGAAATTCTTTATCTGAAATTTTCCTGTTCTGAAGGGCAGTGCTTTCTACAGCTTTTTTAGCACATAAACATGGTGTTCGGTTTAAATACTTTTTAAGCAGTGTGTTTTAGGTAAAGCATTTCATTCTCTCAAGGTCATTCTTTATGCTTCAGGTGTTAATTTGTGTTGTTCCTGAAGTATTCTTATTATTGATAGTAGAGTCCTTGGTATATGTTATATTGAAATATTGCTAATGTATGAACTGTAACATTAAATTTTTAATCTAATCAATCAAGTGGCATGCATATGCAGTAGATGCTTGGCTTTTACTAAGATTAATTACCATGTGCTGTGAAAACGAACTCTGTAAGGTGAAATATTGCATGCACACAGACACACACAATGAGAAGAAAAGAAAAAGCAAATTGTGCAAAGGGATGAGCACTGTAATAAGTTAATGACTACTTCTGTCATTCAAAACATATGCATAGCCTTTAAGACAACACAAAACAAAGATTAAACGCATGTTAAATCAACTATCTATTAAAGCATTTAGAGCTTTTCTCCAGATTCTACATGGAAATTATGCAATCTGTTGCAAAACGAAACACTTGTCTCCCAGATGGTGCTCAGAGTCTGTCTGAGCAAACACCCCTTCCATGCTCTGTGTAACAAATTGTGCATATTTTTTGTTCACTGTGCTTCATTTTATGCATTTGAGGACATTTACACTGAACACACTATGTAGATATGACTAAATTTGCGTTGTAAAACCCAGTGATGTTGTAGTTATATACCTGATTGCAGTCATGAAGTGGAAGCTCCTTCATCATGGAAAATGGCTGCATCTCCCTTTTCACTGGCTGGAAGTTACAAACTTATTATGCCTACTGCTGATACTGATCTGGGCTGCAGTTCTTACAGGTCATTGATAGTCATCCATTAAATAATAAGTAGCTAATTGCTTTTTTTGAACTGTACTGCAAAGTTAAGCTTCTATGACAGTGTTTTGAGGGGGTGTTTTACCATGCCAAATAATAGTTATGATTGAAATGGGAATAAGATTAAAGCTGCACTAATGCTTTTATAGTGTTATTAAAAGGTACATTATTCATGCATGAGAAACATGGGGATTACCCTTCTGGCTGAGACTATGGTCCAGCTAAAAACCTACAAAAAGATACTAAAGCATGAAAGCCATCTGCAACTGATGAGGCTGCTATTCAGGTTTTTTGTTCTTGCCACGTGGGTTTTTTTAGTGTTTCCTCTGCCTTGGTTTCTGCTTGTAAAATGGAGATAATAGTAGTTCCCTATTTCACAAGAGAAGTGAAGATTAGTACGCTGCTGGTGATGAATTACTCAGATATGTCGTAGGGGACTAAATATGTACCTGAGATCAGCAGACATTCCTTTTGTGGAGAAACCCATTTCTGGTTGTCATTTCTAAACAGTTTCTCTAACATCCTGCAGACACAGCAGAGTAGTTTTCCTTTTCAGACATAGTCAGCTATCTGGTTTACAAAAAAAAAAAAAAAAAAAAAAAAGGAGTATTTGTTTAGTCTTAGTATCATTAGATGTCACATGTAAGTCTCCATGTTTCAAAAGGCAAAGGTACTCACGTGCACTAACTGAATGTAAAGCTTAAGCGACGAGGGAACTTGAAATATATTTCCCTGATGAAGTACTCTTCAATATGTCTTTCTTTTGCCTTGTTCATTGTTTTAGCTCCTGTCATAGAAGAAGCATGTGTATTAAGTGAAAGAAGAACTAAAAAAATTAAAGTAAAATAATCTCTTTTTAGTTCATTTCTGTAGCTCTTTAATAGAGAAGTAATTGTCTCCATTAATCAGCATAACTTTTGTTAAATCCATGAGGCTTTAGAGACATTTCCTATTTTGGAAGGATGAAAATAATAAAGTTGAAAAGTTGGATTCATGAAAATCAGAGATATATAATGCAGCAGAACTGCAGGGGAAGAATTTAGCTGGCATGTCCTCCAAAGCATGATTTTTCATGTCTTCAAAATGCCAAGGGAGACAACCAGCACGCCAGATAGTAAAACTCCTTATGATGCATCAGAGCAGGGTCAACTTGACTGTTAGATCAGGGCTTTGTCCAGTCAGATCCGAGTAGTATCAAGGATAGTTATTCCCCAGTCTCTCTGGACAATCTGGTCTACTGCTTTAACCACCTGCACTGTGGGAAAACTCTCCTTCTGTCTATGGAATTTCTCTGGCTATATCTGATATCTGTTGCTTCTTGCCCTTTCACTGTACATTTTGAGAAGAATATGGATCCATCTTCTCTATAGCTCCCCCTGAGGTAGTTGAAGACAGCAGTTACATCCATCCATCTCTTCTCCACAATCAACAAACTACTTCCCTTCAGCCTGTCCTTAAATGTCAGGTGCCCCAGTTCCCAAACCGTGTTGTAGCTTTTTCCTAGACTCGCTGCAACATTCTCTCTCTTGCCCATGGAGTGCAAGAGTGACACAGTTCTCCCAATGATGCTTCATCAGTACTGTGTAGAGGAGCATAACCACTTCCCTGGCTCTGTTCTTAGCAGCAGCATTGTGCCCCATACGCGGTCAGCTGTTGCTGCCACAACAATGCAGTGCTGACTCGTGGTCACCCTTTTGTCCACCAGGATGACAATTTCTTTTCTGCAGAGCTGCTTTCTGGCTAGTCAGCCCCTCGTCTCTGTCATTGACTGTTCTGTTCCAAGCTCAGAATTATGCTTTTGCTCAACAGCATATAAACTGATCCTTCCCATTTGGTGTTATCCATGAGCTTGCTGAGGCTGTATGCCATGCCACTGCCCAGGCTGCTCATACAAATAGTATCAACCTCCAACATACATCACTTCTTAGAACTGGCTGGTGTTTGGACGTGGTACCACTGACACACCCACTTAGAACCACTATCTCTTTGAATCCAGTAGTGCAGCCAGCTTTCAGCCTTGTACCTGTCCTATCCAGTTCATATCTCCTCAGTTTATCTACAAAGATCCTAAAGGACACTTCTGAAAACCTGGCTGAAGTTTAGGTAAGAGACATCCACTGCTCTACCCTGAGCCACACCACCGGTCATTTCGTTATAGAAAGCAACCAGGTTGCTCATGCACAGTTTGGCCCTGGTAAATCCCTGCTGCTGATACCAACCACCTTCCTGTCCTTCATGTACCTGGAAATGCTGTCCAGGAGGCCCTGCTCGGGACTGAACTGAGGCTTCATGGCCAGCAGTTCCTCAGACCCTCCTCATCTTTTTTGAGGATGGGCATAACATTTGCTTTTTCTAGTCCCTGATTGTCATGACTTTTCAAAGACAGCAGCAACCTTCCAATACCATCAGCATCTTTGGCTGCATCTTGTCCAGCACCATGGACTCGGAGGCGTTCAAAACGAGCCTGGACAAGGTCCCAAGCAACTGGCTCTGGTTGACCCTGCTTTGTGGGGCGGGAGACCAGACTAGATGATCTCCAGAGGCTCCCTTCAACCTCAACTATTCTATGATTCTGTGTATATGTCCAGCTTATTTAAGTAGTCCCTAACTTTCTATTAAATCCACGCTGTGCTTGTATAAGTACATTTTGCATTGCAAAGCAGATTGTCCAGTTTCCTGAATAGAGCAGTCTAACACTTCATAATCTGTGCAATATGATACGCCTGTTTTAGATTTATGAAGCTGTAAACCAATTTCCTGTACTAATAAACACCTCTTTTTTCATTCCTATTTATCCTCTTTTTTAAAATTACTGCTCTGCCTTGCTCTCTTTCTCTTGTCCTTGTCTTATAAGAAGCAAAAGGAGATGGGGGAGGGGAAAAAAAAAAATCAACAAAAAACCAGCAGCTCAGAGAAAAAAATGATACTTGGGGAGAATCCAAGATCAACAGACCAGCAAGCCCACTCATTGTTCTTTATCGTTTTGGCTCTCTTCCAGCCCCTCTAGGTTCCTCTCTCTTTCCAAACTGCTTTCTGCATTCTCACATATGTTATAGAAAGTACTATGATTCCAGAGAAGTGCTTTAATTCTGTAACAGCTTGATCTGCACAAGAAGTTGTCCAGTTTTTAAAGGAGGAGATAAGAGGAGCTTGTTGCTCTGTCTCTCCTTAATGTACGTGTGTAAATCTGATTATTCTTAGCAGAAGATCCATATGCGTATAGTATCACTGAAGGGGAAATGGATGCCTTTTGCATATAATTATTGGGCATAATTATCTATAAAACTGTTTGGTTTTGGATTGCTCTGGCAGTACAATAAATATTTCAAATCCAGACACATCAGACCTGCCAACATCTTTACAGTGAAGCACAATAGTTCAGCTTTTCATTTTGTCACAAAAATGATCCATTTTTCTAATGCAGCAGAAAGACGGTAGGGTGCTTGTATAAAAAGGCAATGATAAGAATGATTTTTATCTGTGTTTTTAATAGATTCTTTCCAAATGTAATAAATTTTGAAAATTACTGATAGGATCCGCGTAGTTACTAGAATACTTCAGCCCTTCTGATCTATGGGGCTACAGGCTGGAATCAAGTTCATAACTTAAGAACTTAAGCCATAAAAGCTTAATTAATGTAATCATTATTGGAATAATTCTCCAAGTTTAAAACAAAAAGGCCAAACTCTATCTTTGACACTATAGCTATCCAAGTGTCTACCTACCATACCCGTTGGCACAGCACTACTTGCTGTGTATCCAGCAGAAACAAGAAGCGACACAGTTTGGCACAGAGTGTGCTCTGCCAGCGCTCCTTTCACGCCACTGGATGTGGCAGGAATGTACAAGGACATTTCCAAGGGGAAGCTGCAGTCAGTCTGCAACTACTCAGGTCCACTAGTCGAGCTGGTGTGACGGGGACATCCCAGGAAACATTAGCGCAGTTGTGAGAACAGCTTAGAGCATCCTCATCCCATTTAGAGGGAGCCTGAAAAGGACCGGCTCTTACTGCTGCTGCTTTACCCGCTCCCGACTGATTCCTACAGAATTTCCAGAAATTCAGTAAGGTTTTGTCAAAATCACATTTCAGAGCAGGAAAAGGTCCTGGGCATTACAGGCTGAGTGTCTCTCATTATCAGAGAATTGTAAGCAACCAATGAATGCAGGTCAGGACCTTCGGGTGAACTGGGTACTGTTTCATACCTGGTTTTTTTCTTATAAAATGTGAGAATGACAGCAAACTTGGTGGTGATGGGGGCAGGGGGGGAGCTGCCATAGCGTAATGATGCCTGGAAAAGCCTGTTATGTTTGGATAATTCAGGGACATTCATTGAACTTTCAGTCTGTGATCATGCTCTGAGGGAATGCAGACATACTATGGCATGAATATATAGAATCATGGATTTTTTGAAGATTAACTGTTCTCTTCCTTTCTGCTTTCATAATTAAGCTGAAGGAAAGTGGTCATTCAAACAAAAACTGCATGGTCCAAGAGATTACTGAAGTGGTTAAAGACAGGTGGAAATTTGTATGTTCAAAAATATTTGAAAAATCTGAATCTTCAAACTTTTCTGGATATTGTACTTCATATTATTAAACATTTTTTTCTTCTTATTGAGAACATTATTCAAATATGTAAATACAAGAGATAAGCCCTGGTTATTCTTAAATGCATTGCAAGACATGCATCTTCAAGTGAAGAGGGAAGGTTGTTAGCAAACCTGACTGTGGTCTGCAACTCCAGCACTGTATTCCAGGGACTATGAATGGGGGAAAAAAACCATTATACTGAGATTGAGACAGGCTGATTTAGACAGGTCCAAGCAGAGACAAACCAACTCAGCTGAACATACTTCTACAACAGCTAAATAAATAAGTAATGTTCAAAGCTCCTGTATACCCCAGCTATCCCCATGCTTACTCTTTTAGGAGTTTTCCATCTGTAGATGCAAGAAGCTTTCACAGAGACATATATTTAAATTCTCACTTTGACTCCTACTTTTTCATTGCTCTTACCGCATCCCTAATAACACCAACAATCAGATAAAGTTGCTCATTTGACTTTCAGAGTCAGTGCTCAGTAGGGCTGGGAATGTGCAGGTTTGGGATGCAGTCTGCCTTTCAATGCTAGAAAGTGCCTGTCACCATTATTAATTAATTATGACATTTACTCTTTTCATTGGTTCGAACCATGCCCACCATGATCTCTGTGGCATATAAATATTGCAATTTACAGATCGGTGAAGAACAGATTTAGAGTTTTAAGATTTCTGTCGGTTGCAGTTGCTCAGCGAAAATTCTGGCTCTTGGGGGTTGCTTATTTGTTCTGTGAAAAAGAAAATCTGTCTGCTGACCAGTTCTGACACACAGAGAGCTGTGCTAGTCAGGTTAGCGTGAGAATCAGTTGCCCTGGCACATACACAGGCGCTGCTCAGGTGGTTCTGTGGCAGGTGACTAAAGACAGTTTCCTCTATGATGAGTCTTTTTTTCATACTAAGGCTGTAATAATTTGGTTACACAAATCTAGAAACTTACATACATACGCATACAAAATACCGTGGAAGGAAGAGCTATTTGTAAAAGTAAACCAACAATACGTTATCTTGCTAGTTAGGCAAGTGAATCATAACTTGCCGTGCCGTTGAATGGTGTGAGTTACAAAGAGGCCACGGCGTGCTTGGGATTCTGCTGGCAGTTCGGTAGCTAAAGTCAAAGAGAAAATAAAATGTGAAGCAAGTAGCTTGAGGGACTTTCAAAAGGGAGGGATTCGTAAAGCCTGATTGCTAATACAGATAGCTACATGTGATAAGCCTAGTTTTATGTCTCTATTTACATATTAATTGTAATTCATCTATGGCATAATTAAGGAGGCTCAATACAGGGTTTTACCCAAACATCAGTTGCATCAACAATAAGCCGAAGACTTTTGAGGATTGACACTGGGTTCGCTTAAAATGCTGTGATGGCATTGGCATCTGATTGCTTGGGTTTCGTGACAGGTAACTTTCTTGTCTAAGGACCCTCACTAAAGCTTTTCAAAGATTCAGTTACAGAGATTTATTCAATAGAAATGCCAATTTAAATGAGCATAAAATGACCAACCTAGAATATCACATTATTATTACTATTCTCACTAGTTCTGCAATTACTATCAAGCATATGCAATGCCACAGATACGTCTCCTGAAGAGCTAGTTGTATAAAAGAAGACAAGCATATAATGAAAGGAAAGGGTGGCAAAGAGAGACAGACCGTCACTCATTAAAGCTATTAGGTATATGTTGTATTTCAGGTATATAAGTAATTTCATTGGCTTCAGTCGGATTTTTGGAGTAGATCTGCAGAGCAAAACTATATAAATACTATTTCTTACCCAGTCATTAATAGTCGCAAAAGAAATGACTAAGATTTGATGGAGAACAAAAGGAAACTATGTAAACAGGACAGCACAGAAGGCAGAAAAGGCATTCAAGGGAGAGGTGAATGGCATGGTCAGTGGGGCAGACAACGTGACGTGAGTCAGGCAGAAAGGGCATGCTAAGACACCAGAGTACACAAAAAGATTGATTTCTATATAGCAACATCATGCAAATCACAAATGATAGCAACACCGTCCATGATATGAGGAACCTGTCACACCTGAAGGTGCCGATCCCACACACGCTTGCACATGCCCATGTCCTTTTACATTTCAAATGGAATGTATTCTGGCTATTTCTAATTTGACCCTTAAAAAAATTATGGGTCTGTTATTAGCCACATACCTAACCTCTTTCTGTAGTCCATCCACTTCAGACATTCAGAACAGAATAGATCATTCATGATCTATGATCTATTTATCTTAGCAATAGATGAAGGCATCTTTTCTTTCCATCAGTTTAAAAGGCTACTACGGTTTATGACAGTCAGTATGAATTCCCTTAATTAGTATTCCAAAAATGTATTTAGAATCAGTTCCACATGCAAAATCAAACCTGAATGCTCTGGGGAGGGGTAAGGTTAGCAGGACGAGAGTCTCCATGAGCTACTGTGCCTTTTTCCCGCTCTCAACTCACTCTGTGTTTCAAGAGTATAATCCGGGATACTGCGCTTCAGAATTTTTTTTTTTCCTCCTGCTGTCATGTCATTATCTTCCTCTAGATGTACACATTTTGATCTCTTTCTTGGTTCTTTAGTCAATGAGACATTAAGTGTTTCTAAACATTAGTCTCTTCCTCACACACTGTGGCACACTAATCATCCAAATTTTGTTGTCAGTTCCTGGTTAAGCAGTGACAAATATAAATTAGAAAATTTGTTTTTATTTACAAAATCAGCAATATGTATGTAAGACTCTGTGTATATGAACAGATGGATGCATGTTATATCCAGAGGTGGTATAAATTCAAAGCTTCCTATCTGTGGGTTCGTTTGGTTTTTAGTAAAAAAAAGATTGAACTACATATAGTAAAACACTGGTACAGTAACAAAGGTTCAATAATTAATATAAAAAATCTATTCAGAAGCATACAATGATTTACATTCAAACCCTGAATATTTAAAAATTAATAGAAAATATTAGCATGTTAATAATTGAAATCACAGGAATGTATAATGAGATCGCACGTACTACAGTATATTAACCATTATCTGCAGCCTGATAGGAAAATGTTTAACCTCAGAATAAATAGGATGTGCCTTCTATAAACCCCTAAGGCTTTGTGACTATTAAGCCAATGTGATCTTTGAAAACACGTACATGGGTACATCTTGTGGAATCAGAAGTACAACATGTACTCTCACAGCATTTTTCTTTGTTTGTCTGAGAATAGTCCTTTTATCCGTAAATCTGGGAGGGAAAAGTGAAAGCACCGAGGAATGACTTCACTACAAAAGAATGCAATAAAATTAGCACAACATGAATGTCATTTTTCTGAATTTTTCACCGTTTCACGTACTGTTTCCTTTATCTTTCAAGAAATTTTGGTGTATCAGCTCAGCAAGCTGGCAGAAGAAACAACATAATGATATTTTTTGGTCAAATGGTTTATGACTTCACACCTATATTGAGAGTTTTAACCTCCATCCATATTTATATTTGTCCTCTATTTCTACAATTCAAATGTCCTTTCAGAGAAGATTGGTTTCATGCAGAGAGAAGATAAAAATCAGAACCCTTACCTCACATGCAATAAATTCATGGTATTTATTCGTCCCCAATACTGGTGAGTCAGAGAAAAAAAATCTCAGATTCTAGTACCTAACATTTAATTCATATTCTTCCTAGAGCTCAAACTATAAAAAGGAGCTGGGGGGAAGAAGGGGATGCATTTTTTTTCCTTCCACTCTGTATGTTATTCACAGCTACAAACATTGAAATATTCATATTAGAAAGGTTACTAAATTGCCGTGGCCCAGAATCATGACAAAGTGTCTGACAGCAAGTATAAAGGGCCTGTTGCGACTGTGCAGCAGACAATTGGTGCTACTACTGTTTAAACAGGGAATCTAGCAAAAAAACAGAGTAACCCACATTGTTAGGTAGAGACACCGTCCAGTCATGAACCCGACGGGTTTGGAGCTTCTGTTTATTGCTGCAGACTGAAACAAGGCGAGGCAGACTGCAGCAAAGGCTTTTGAACAATTGGTAAGGATGCATAAGTTACCTTGAAATGCAAGTCCAAAGAAATTGGCATTCAGGAAGGCCAGACAGCACAGACAGTCCATTATCCCTTCAACCACATAACTGACTCAGACACAACTGCTTGATCAATCCAGAGGCAGATGCTATAGCTAGAAAACTATTTTAACAGCTTGGCATCTGGGTGCTGTGATTGCGCAAAGAAAGAGGACTGGTGCTGAGGTGAACTGCAGCCTGCTGTGGACTGCAGATTATAATTAAATATGCTTTCTTCTGCGACCTATGTTTTTCCGTTAAAAATAAGCTGTGTGGCATAGAAAGCTAATAGTGTAGTGAGTTTCGCCTGTTAACCCCTAGTAGATGTTTTAAGAGGAAGGCTGCACTAATAATAGTTTACAAAGGCATTTAGTGCTAAGCCCCGATTCAGCCAAGAATTTCTCAAGCATGTGAGCTCAAAGAAGTCCCACAGCCAAAGGCAGCACTCCTATGCCTTGTTCAATCAGAGACTGTAACTGTACCTCACATTAAGGACATTAAGTTATAATAATGTCATGTTATCTGGCTTATTTTAATAATTTGTTCTCATCTTTCCCATGCATAGCAAAGTCTGCACGTGTTTTTCAAGTTCTGAGGAAACTGCATATGGGAAAATACAGGGCAAAATTGCTCTCTAGACCACAAGTGATAAAAATCCTTCATGGGTTCAGTATGGATTTATTCTAGTGGAAGGTCTGACCCTGTTATGAAAGATTTACATGGAGAAGTAAGTCAAGTATAATAATTTTCAATGATACGGAATTACACAGCCTACGTAAAATACTTGTTTATTGCTTTGTTGAGGTTTATGTGAGAAAATAATAGATTTTTCTTGAAATATTAATGGGGACGAATAGAGAGGGGCGAAAACATACCTGTTTCATGCTGTTATATGTTAAAATTAAATACTGCATAAAACGCCAGTGTCTTTTGTCAGTGCTGGGAACAAAACACCTCTGCCTTTTATTCTTCCCTCGCCGCCCCATCTCAGCAGCGCTGTGGGTTTGGTGTCATGTAAGGTCTCTGTTGTATGCAACTCAGGATCTTGGCTTCTGAAAGGACCAAGGAATTCTTGTTGTTATAGAGAATCTGATTCCTCCTATATGTGAATCCCTCTTAATTTCTGATAAACATTGCTAAAATTAACATACTCTTCTAAATTATGTTGACTGTTGTATTTCTCTGTTGTGCCAAACTCATTTTTTCTGCTTTTAGATGAAAGCAGACTAGATTTTGCTGTCATTAGACAGCAGTGGCATTACTTAAGACTTAGAGATTTTCTTTCATCCTGTTATACCTAATGTGCTTCAGCGTGTATGTGACCAGAGGAAAGACACAAGCTGAGGCTGTCTAAAGAACCTGCCAGTGTGAGAAAAAGAGTAACTGATACTCGTCAGTCCCTGCACTTCCCTAAAAGTGTAATGCTGTTAAATCATAAACTGGCTGACCTGGGCTGTTTAGTTTACTAAAGGTGCATATTCTCTTTTCTTTTTCCTCGATCAATTGACTAAAGCTACCTACACGTTAGTGCTTTGCCTGTTACTAACCTCTGGACATCCTCTTTTCGATTTTTTTTTACTTGTTGAGATGGTTTTCCTGAAAGTCGGAAAGCATAAGCACTCATGCTCTCCTCTCATTTGCATCCTTGCTGTCTGAGGATATACACTTCCTAGAACCCCTATTCCATCAAAAAAAGGGAATCATTAGCCTAAAAGAGTTTAAAATAAACCCTTAGAGTAAAAGGGTAAAATCAAACCAGTTAAGAGGTCAAGATGTAAGGAAAAATATTAATATAGAGGAAATGTACAATATCCCCTACGCCTACATGAAGGACTGAACAGCCATATGAGGTGGCTGGAAACCCCCCTGAAGGACGTGGGGGACAGGGAGAGAGCTGTGGATACTTAGGGGAGTTGCACGTGGCAACAGGCTGCTGCACGGTAACTGAAGGCAGGTGCTAAAGGTTCGCCATACTTAGCTATATGCTAACCGAAGTGAGGACCAAAAGGTAACTGCATGTGTTTGACTGCAGTTAATCTGATAGAATCAGATCAGAGATATAGCTGAAGTGTTTTCAAATGGCACAGCACAAGCACAAGGACATTAGATTCTGAAAAAGCCAGACATTCAAGGAATTAGAACTTAAAGAAAATTGACTGGAATTGGCTGTTAAGCAGGAAAACTATTGTGGAGAAGTAAATGATATTTAAAGGGCAGGTGGTAAAGAAATATCATTAAAGTGAAATCTGAATTCCAGTAATAAACCTGAAACTAGTGTGATTGTTATTAATCAGTAAAATAAGAAAGAACAGGTATATGAACAACTGGAAAGACAGAGTGGTTGCTATCTCATTTTTTGTAAGTTAAGTTATGTAGAAAAAATTATTAGGGAGCATAGCATCAGGTAGCCAAGCTGTGGCATACATCCATGGCAAGAGTAGAAGAGTTGTATAAAACATTTGCACACAGTAGGACAATACGATGGGAAAAGAGGTCAAGGAAAATCAGTCATGATTCTGTAATACAAAGGGCTAAGTTTTGTTGTAAGAGCTGGTCTTGAAATCGAAACCTAGATTACATCGCTGCCTGAACTTTAAAGCAAAGATGGTTGTTCAGGATTTTAGGCCAGGGACTGTCATTACAAACACACATGGGCATGATAATGATGTTTGTTTTTTTTTTTTTTTAACTGAATATGAAAGGCTACATAAATTAAATGCCAGCTCAGATCTAATTCTGAATTTTGCACAAAAAACACCTGTGGGGGATGCACTGATCCAAGGGGCGGGGTTCAAAACTGGGGTCCAAATCCTGCTGCATTTATTTACTGCTAAGTTAATAATGGAAAAGGCGTTGGTGTACACCAGTCAATTTATATATACTTGTATTTTCAAAACCACAAAACTGGCCTACCCATTTAATTGCACTGTTTTAATTAAAAACAGCATAAACATGTACTTCTGTGCAAATCCCTATAAAAACACCCTCAGATTTAATTGCTTATCTTTATCAGATTATTGCCAGGTTTTGCTGAGCTGGTATAAATGGATCTAGGAGCATTTGCAGAGAGATTACAGTGATTCAGTTAATGCAGCCAAGCCAGTGTATGCTTAAATAGTTGTATGTGTATTTATCAATCTATGTGTGTACATATCAGTGGGTAACCTTACCACATGAGACACTTCATAGTTAGTTACGATTTTACTATGAAATACTCCCCGTCATAATTTTTCAGTGTTTAGAAATCTTGTTTGATAAAAAGAGCCAAAAAAGAGACAAAGTTTTTTATCAAAAATTCATTGTGATCTTCTATTAGCTATCAAATCATTTTGATATTCAACCATTTCCTCAGATTTCTGAATTAGAAAAAGAAAAATTAAAATATTCCTTAGTATTTTCATTATTTTGGTTTTTTTCAAGCAGAGCTTAACTCCAGGTTTTCAAGGCAAAGATAGCTCACATTTGAGAGAATTGCTATTCCAAATGTTTCACATAGGAACATGACCACCTTTCAGTCTTGTGATTCAGAATCTTTGATTTTATTCCAATCTTATTGTTTCAATTATATTGGATTATGGATGTAATGTCCTTAATGCAGACATGTTCCAAGTACCTTGATCCTCCACCCCTTCTCATCTGGAAAGTATGAGTAGTAATTATAAGAAGCCATGGGCTTAGTTTTAGTCCCTTACCTAGATCAATTAAGACCTGAATTATGGAAAATTCCAAACCTCAGTGCTCCAAAAATTAACTTTTTTCCAAGTGCCTACATCAAAATTACAGAAACTGAAGCATTCCTGAGAATTTGTTACTTTTGAAATGGCAGCCTTCGTCTCGTGTCTGAAAAGCTGTGAGTATTTCTACTCATAATCACAGACATCAGCCAACCAGCACATATGCCAGCAATAACAGTTCAGTAGTAATGAAGTGTCTTTTTTTCTGCTGGTAATGAAATTCATTCTTGGCATTAGAACTCTGCCTTACATTGTGAAAGGAAATAGAAGATGAACAGAAATGGCATTTATTCATTAAAATTGCAAAATAGCAATTAAATCTTCTCCTCTCTTTCTCAATAATCTGTTCCAAAGTATCCAGATACAGGTAGTGGGAAACAGTTGTGGGTGAGGCTGATGAGATGATAACAACTCCATTTTGTGTCAGCCTCTGAGTTTTTGAAACTTGTTTATATTTGGGCGTGTTCATTGTCATAAAACAAAACCCTTCAGATTCATACTAAAGAATAATCTGGAGAAGACAGGAAGTCACACCACGGGCAGATGACACCTCTGCGTCTTAGCAGCCAAACTGGGCCCCCATGGCATCCGACACAAGTTGCACTGGTTGTTCTGTCAGGGAGGAAGCAGCTTTTCATCTCAGCTGTTACAAATCAAGACAGATACTGAGCTAGTGATCTACCTACGTAGACAATGGGTCTCTGTTCCAAACCCAAACTATGCCTCAATAGGAATTTTCAGGACAGCGGGAGGTCTCCAGGAAACACTTCAACCACTCAGAAGTCAGCATGTGCTCTGAGCAGCCGGGGGCTGATAAAGTAGAATGGTTTGCCAACAGTTCTCATCCACCTAATAGTTAATGTTACTGTAACACTTCAGCTGAAAGTGCTTGTCAATGGGAGTTAAGTATCATCATCCTCATAACACAATACATAACACAAGTGCAAAAAAGTAAAGGCATTTTTGAGACCGCTCGGCTCCTATACAGGTCTGCCAGGACACAGACTCCTTGGAGTCAATGTTTCATTAGCAACATCTGTTCTTTTTGACATGCTATTTTCTACGCTTCCTTCCACCTTTCTCATAGTGACATGGATCTGGCACAACCACTTTGGTCTGCACTTTAAACCTCTCCTGTACTAAGCAATGTCCTTTTTATTCCCTAATAGACGCTCAGATGGTAAAAGGGGCATCCAGGATAACAACAACAAATTGGTTCCCATAAGTAACTGCTGGTATCCTGCAGTGATTCCATCTGAGCTGGATGAATTAAAAAGCCCAAGATGATATTCCTCTATCTCCTCCCCCACCATCATTTGCTATCATTGCATATGTCCCATCCTCTTCAGAAAAGGTAAATGTCGGCCTAAAATAATTAAGAATTTCTGTCGTTTCTGGGAAAGACAAACACACCTGAAGAAGATGAGGTGCTCACAATGTGGCAAAGATTATTTATCTCATTACTCATGTATCAGTCATACAACAGGTTAAAGCAAAGGCATGAATGACAGATCACAAGTGAGGAGTTAAGCGGGATACTGACAGAATTAAAGATATTGTCTATTAATACAAAGCCAGCTTCCAGTGCAGTTGCATGGGCAACAACATTAAAAAACCCAACCAAACAGCAGAACTGAATGGTATTACTGGTGCCCAGTAAATCATTATAAGCTACACTATTCATAACATCCTGAAGTCTTTCTGCCATGTGATATTTGATTAAGATTGGTTTAACAGTTTATTTCTGAATCACTAATTTAATTAAAATATTCTAGGAGCTCTACTGCAGGAATGCAGTGTGGATCTACATTCTGCCTGGGGTCTCAGTGAAATTGCATCAGACTTGTCGTGTGTGTGGCAATCTAAACCTACAAATTTAAATGCTGGATAAGAAATGCTGAAGCTACTTACCTCACCAATTTTTCATCACATCAATCAAAATATTGCACGATAGCATCAGCCTTTTGAAATGGGAGATCTGAAAACCTCAATTTTGTTTTTTAAACAAGAAATTTGTGAAGAGCCACTGCTCCTCAGATAATGCTTTGATTTTGATCAATTTTGATTTCTTCCTTTTGTTCTCTGTTTTTCTAGTTAAATACATTTTACTGAGAAATTCCCAATCGGGGACAGACCGATGTCTGTTGCCTCTAATGTCCATTTTCTCAGTGCTGATGCACGCAGAAGAGCACTGCAGATATGTATTGAAGGTATGTGAAGTCAGGGAATTAGCACTTTAACGAAGAGCACTGCAACATCAGAGAAAGCCATGACAATGCTTCAGTGGGAGTCAGGCACTGTTTTTCTAAAGGCACAGATGCATGCTGAACAGAGAATTCAGAAGACGTGCCTGTGAGCAGCTACCTGAAAACCCTGACTTTGTGTCATATTTATTAGTGGGTGTTAAATGACGGTAAGGCAAGGAAGAGCTATCTTTGCCTTTCTTGGCACCCATAAAGGCTCAGCAGCAGCACTCGTCTGTATTAGTGGCCAATACAAAACCGACTGAACTACCCAGAGGCTTTGGATCAGGCCCCGGTATTAAAAGTGCTTTATATTTTTGAAATTGCTAGTTAATAAATAAAGGGGCAGCAGATGCTACAAGAAAACAAAGCAGTATAGTTCCTGGGATTTATTGACCAATAAAACTTGTTGTTATTGTGAACTGCAAATGGTTTCCTCTGTGCAGCTCTTTACATCAGTTTTTAACAGCTCCTATAGAGAAGAAATCCTTTTTCATTACATTATTAGTGTACCTGGGCCCAGATAAATGGACAGAGAAATGTGGTACAATCAGGGAACATTTAAAACAATAAGCCTCAGCAAAAGAAAGAGTGTGTGAGGAAGTGCAAACAAATAAAAGACAGTCAACAGTCTGATCAGAATAGAAAATTTGGCACTTGTTACAGAAACAAACCTCAAAAGCTTTTTCAGCCTTATATTTGGCTGCTAGTGAATAAGATAAACAGGCTGGTGGGAGGTGAGCCGAGGGAATACAATGTGAATCAAAGCAGGCGGTGGTACTGCTTTGCAAGGCAATGGTTCGACTTCACATAGAGTAGTGTATCTAGCATTTGTTGTTCTTTCTTAGATAAGATATAATTTCTCTTGAAGGAATGTAAAACTGACTAACTTAAATGATGCCAAACTTCAAAGATTTAAAATGTGAAGTAGGATTGAGAAAAAGTTACGCATAGCCAGCCTGATAAAAATAAAGATGATAAATTTCTGTTCAGATTGCAAGAGATTTCGGAATTAGCATTACGCCTCTCAGTCATTTTTCCTACTTTGCTTTTCTCATTCCTCTTATTTATCACATTAAATAATGCCACTCTGGGCAAATGGTGCGGTGGCAAAAGTGGTGGAAGGTGATCTTGTGTAGTAAAATTGTATACAAAATAGTCACCATACATTCACAGGCACTTTTGGTGTGTAAAATATTCTTTTCCAAAATTGGGATTAAAAAGCAAAATCACATTCCCAAAAATCTGAAAAAAGCCACATGAGGAAAAGTGAAACATTGTTGCAATTATTTCAATGTTTTGGGTTGTTTTGTCTTCTGAATATTTCACCTATATGTTATTTATATTTCAAAACAAAATGCATTTTGTTTTCATTAGAAATAGTTGACGGATCAGCAGCTTGAAACCATTTTTTTCAGTACTTTTCCTGAAGCAAGAAGTTCACAAATGCTGTTTTTTCCTAAGTGTTAACATTTTCCAAGGGAGAAAAAAATTCTCAAAAGGTCTATTTCAGAGCCATCCTATGCAGCCTGACACAGCTTGATCCAAAGGCCACTGAAGCTAATGAAATGACTTGTTGTTTTCAGTAGGCTTTGGGTCAAGCCATTTAATGACCAGAAAAGGACTGAAAGGCCTAATGTAGCACCCCCCGCTGAAAACTGGCTACTAGCAAAAGGAGTGGAGATGCTCCCATCACTCAGAGCATCACTGAACTGTTAGCACAGTGAAAAAGCAGGTTTGCAAAATTCAAGCATGGACGATAGGAGTTCAGCAATTGCTTCTGAGCTCCATGTTCCGATCTAACAAAACCCGTAACAGAAGAGAGTCATTGCAATTCCGCTGATGTGCGGGGGCAGAGGTTCACAGCCTCTAGGCAGAGTACGATCGTGCTGCTGAATGGTCCCCCAGCAGAAAAAGGAGGTGGGGGGCGGGAGGAGAGAGGGCCTAAAGGATGAGGGTTATGATTAGAATATATGTGAATGAGAAGACCTAGAAATCTTAACTAATTAAGCACTTAACATCTCTTGAGTGCCACTTTTAAATTATGGCATGGAAATGTTTTGAGCTAGTAACTTATTAACCCATTCTTGCTGTGACCGTCCCTTCTAAAAGAAATTCCTTTTGTACAGATGGTCACTACCCGCTATCTAGGCAGCAGTAATGGGATTTTTGGCGTGGCAAAAAGCACCAAGTAATTTACAAAGTGGGGAAAGAAAACTATTCTCCCAGTCAAAGCTGCCCCTCTGAAGTCTGCAAAATCCCGCAAGCAATGGACCTTCTGTCCCTGGCGGGTCTGCCTTTCTGTAAAGTTCATTTTGCCAAGGAGACAATTTGTCTCCCCATACCGTAAAACACAGGGAACGCTCAAAGTCAGTAGCAGCTGAACATCTGGTTTCACATTCCTGCATGTCCCGAGAGAAAAACCTCACTGAATAAGCTCAGCAAATACACATCACCTAGTCGATTAGCCTAGAACTATGGCTGGGTGAAAATTCAGCAGTAAAAAGTCAGTATCTGGTGAAAACTGCCCAGTTTCTAATTTTGTCACAAGTCTGACACTTAGGCCAGACCTGTCAGTAAAGCTTAGATCAATTTTCAGCTTTGCATGGAAACAAAATAAAATCAGGAAAAATTATTGTGGTGATTTTCAGGGCTTTGTGTTTGTAATTCCATGTATTAGATTGTCAGCTTATAGAAAAGTGTACAGCCTCACTGAGCTTGGGGAAATGATACTAATTTACACCAGGTGAATACCAGGCCTGGCACGTATAAGCCAACATGAGCAAAAACAAAAGGGTTTTATAATCCAGAGTTTGCGAAACAAACAGAAGACCTCCTGCCCTGCACAAAGAACTTTAGATTTGAATTATCACATGCAAAGTAAATGCAGTTGGCTGCACAGCAACTGAAGCCTGTAATTTTGGCTTGCCAAACTCCGAAGGCTTAAAGACCTGTGAAAGGAATCACTCCTAATAATTCTTAGAATAGGTCCAATGCATATTTAGTATAAAACTAGCACTGGGAGAAAGGCAAGCAAAAATTGGCTGTGGCTCATTCATTACTTGTATTCATAGAATTATTAAAGCATAAAAAAAGGCGAAAAAACACTCAGCCATCAGCAGACCAATGGGGAATTGTTCTCATCTGACTAGAGGCCAATACCTCAAGAATAGCAGGATTTAGGGAATAATGAGGGCTTTTTAAAATTGAAAATTGCATGTCTGGTAAGCAGACGGTTTTCAAGACAATGAATAAAGGCAGCTGGAGGATGTTACAAGACTGTACAATCTATGCTACAGTGCACAGATTGAACAAAGCAAAAAATAAGAACCCGAAAGACGATAGCCACATTAGCATATGTGAGGGCCAGTTACGTCTAGCTGGTGCCTATACACAGGGTCAGAAAAAGGCACAAGGATGTTTCATCCTTTTTGTTCCCTGCATCTTCCAAATCCAATTGATTTCAGAATGCTTTACTGCCAATTTTGTTTGACGTGCCATTTTCCAAAGAGAGAGAAGGATCTTCCCAGTCAGAGAAAACGAGCCCAGCTGTGTCGTCCACCAGGGGAAATCATAATGCCCGCTTTCTCCCCTCCTGCCTCTTGCGAGTATCCCTCTGCCTGCCACTGCTCCGCACCGTCCCCGGCACAACAAACCTCACTTCTCAGGCAACAGTAGGACTTAAACTGAGAATTTCAGCATGTGTGATGGAAATGGACTCTGCTGACTTCAAAGTTTCCATGTTAGCAAAATTCATGCACCAAACTGGTTTGTGTTAGACTCATGGTCACGGACTGCACGAGATGATTCTCGTGCATGCGCCTGCATGTGAAAACGCTTGTATTACGAAAATCAAAGCCCCAGGTGGCAGATTCTCAAAGGCCCAGGCGGCAGATTCTCAAAGGCCAAGGCAATGAGAGAAATGCATAAAAAAATACATGTAATAGAGACTATGTATATCAGAGTGATATGCCAAATATATAGGCCTTTTGAAAACCTGGTTTCATGTGTCCACATTCAATCTCTTTTAATCTACCTTTAAAAAATGGTTGGATTCCTAAAATTAGACTTAGAAGCCTGTGATTTCTGGCTGGAGAGGCAGCAGTATTCTACCAGCAATTGAGTCAATTCTCGTTAAGAGTCATGACTGTTTGCATAAACAGAAATGACAGTTTATAGGTAAATCCTACCCAGTGTGGAGTCCATTCATTTTAAATGTTATGCTCAAAAGGCCACAGCAGCGTAATAATGTGAAGGCAGGCATGAAGCCTCCAATAAAACTGCACCCACTGGGTCAGTGCCATTGCATAGCGTGCTCTGGATATTTACAGAATGATTATACGCTGGGTGGTCAATCAAAGCTCAGCCTGTCTGTCATAAATATTAGACCTAAAGGCCACAGGTGTGGATTTTACAGAACTGTTTCTTGTCTCCACTCTCATAGGATGTAACACCTATGTACCTTTATAAAGAATTTGCTCTCATTCATTCAAGCTTTTCTTAAAGTGACTCTTCTGCAGACTGCATCTACTATGTTAGTTTATTAAGGATACTCCCCCGATGCTCGTACCTCCTGGCAGAACTGTACTGTCATTTTTTTCATCTCTCCTGTGGTCATGCAGACAATGAACTAGGAAGTCTGTTGCTTACATTTTTCCACTTACGCTGTCTTATCACTTGATGGCAGATGGTTTGGGGGAATCTTAGGGAGAAAAGAGCCACTGCTAATGTCACCGCCATATCTTGAACTTTAGTCTTTCCCACTGCATGTTATTTGTTAGCAAAACATGGACACCAGAGCAACAGAGCAGCCTGTCTCAACAGTGAGAACAGCTTTTCTCACCAAGAGAGACAAACCACAAATAACTCTGTTCTGTATATCAGATGGAAGAAACCCCAAAACAACCACCCAACAACCCAGAAACACTCCATTAGAGTAGTTCTGCAAATGTCAAGCGTTAAATGCTTTGTGGTACACAAAACGCAATAACAGAATTTCAATATAAAATAATGGTTTTACAGAAAGGGGTCAACAAAACAAAAAGAGCAGAAAAGCTGTGGGATAAGGAAGCAAGGGGAGCAGAGCATCCAGAGGATCTCCACAGAACAAGCAGCATTCCTAGGGGTAAAACAACACTAAGAGGCGTAACTGTAACTATAACACAGCATGGCTGCAAAGATGGCCAGTACAGAGAATCATAAAAGCATCAACCTGTGCCGGTCCATCTACTGTTTTGCCTCCCAAGTAGAACAGTGCACTGAGTCTATCCTGAGCCCTGGAAACCACTCAGCGGTGTTAGTGCAGAGCTCTCCCAGGCTGATGAAGAATTAAGCATCACATATATTGACCACCATAGGTGCGGTATCAGGTGGATGCTGCTGTAGTCTTCCAGGGCATGAGCGGTACCACCTACGTAGGATGACGCCCAGTGCCATACAGGCATACCAGTTCAGCTCTAGGTAGGGGATTACAGGAATGCAGCTTTACGGTTTATGGACAAGTCTAGTTTTTTTTCTTTGTGGTTAGCTTTTTTTTTTGGGGGGGGGGGGGTGTTGTTTGGGCTTTTGACACACAGCAACATCTTAAGCAAAACACGTCAATGGCAAGGAACTGCCTCAAACAATGTATCTCATCTATGCTGCAAAAACTTCTGAACTTAATTACAGTATTCTTGTATTCCCTGTGATTTAAATTCCATCTTAATGGTTTAAGAATGATGCTGAAGTCTTCACAAACCTAGGGGCTTTGCATAATTCCTGAGCGTATTTAGGCCACATCTCTAAAGCAAGCAAAATCATACTCAAATCCGTAGGAGTACAACTGAATCGCACTGGTCTCCCAGCAGAGAACTTGAAAGAGACACAAGCACCATTACCATTAAGCCGTAGAAGTCTACTATGTGTTCAATACAGTTTTATAAACTCAGACTGCTCCTCTCAAAATTATTTTAGCCTGGACAAAATCAACACTATTTACAGTAACAACTCACAGTTTCGTACGGGCAGAGGACACGCTACTTCTGGCATTACTCTACGTTATGTAGGGCTTTGAATTCTTTCCTGTGGATCTTGGGGGAATTTGTACTGACTGGACTTAAATGAACTGCATTAGCCTCTGTCTTAAGCAGAAAGCAGTTGTGTAGGAAAATAATGAACTTTAGTTTGTAAATTCTCTTGGCCCAGCCACTGCCAAAAACCGGTAGTTTGTGTTTTAGGCAAGACCAGATTTAGCAAGGTTTGGACTCACTGAACAGCCTGCCCAAAAAACATGTCCAGGCAATCCAAACCATTTTCAAAGTATCCCTGGAGGGCTGCAGAGATTCTTTGCAGCGTTGTGGCAGGACACCAGCACCAATCCTATAATGCTCATTTTCCTATTTGAGGACTGCAGCCGAGTTTTCCCTGTGACATTCAGGAAGCAAATCATAGCCTGTGTGGTTTTGTACTGGAACAAAAGACTATTTTCATATAGAATTAGCCAATTGTCAAATTGTAGCTAGAGGCTCAGAGGAGATTTTTTACATGACCAGGAGGAGATTATTATTGCAGTCAATTTTTTCATGCAATTGTGAAACATGCATCATCAATATTTAATGTGAATAAAAATATAGACATTTTATACTAAAATTCACATATACAAATTAGCACTAAAGGAGACTCTTCTGCCTCCTGAAGGGTTTTAAAAATGCAGTATCAGAGTAGTAGTCACTTCTGCTAAGGGTTTTAAAATTGGAAGAACGTATTTATTGCAGAATACTAATAATCTGTTTACACATAGTAAATGTTTCAAAGAACTGTCAGATACTTCTCTCCAGAAAAGAAGGCATTTTCCATCCATAAATAAAGATGCAAAAGGTATTGCCAAAAATTCGGCGTGCATTGCTATGACTTAAGATTAGGCATATTACTCTTAAACATGGGACAAATCTTGTATTCCGTACCAAGGGCGAAAACCCAAAATCTCACAGAAGTGAATGCATGCCCATTTACCAGATCTTCCATATAAGCCAGGATACATGAGGCACTGGAACCAGTACTGGAGACAGCGTAAGCTTACAGAACTCACTGACCATCTGACCCAGTCAGGCCACTCTGACCCGCATGAAAGACTACGAAAGCCAGAGATGATATGAGATTAATTCAGAGTGTTTGGGATATTCTAGATTCAGAAAATTCACTGTCAGTCAAAACCACAAGGGGTCAACGATCTCATTCCACAGCAGGAAAGAATGAATGGCATTCTCAAGTTGTTGCTTCTGTGACAGGATCAGAGTGTGCTCTTCCCTTCCTTCTCCTGCTTCACCGTTAGTCCAGGAGATGGTGAGGAAGATAAATCAAGCCTGGAGCAAAAATGATTTTAATTTTTCTGGCACAGCCAAGACAACAGGGTACAAAGCCCTACTTCAACTGTCAAAGACAGTATGTACGATGCTACCACTGTTATTAGATCTTTTGCCTCAGCAGCAAGGAACGGTTCTTTACCCAGCTACTAGCCGACTTCACCTGACAGCATGGATTGCAGAGTTTTGACAGAAGTGGAAAGAGCCTATCATGGCCATTCTCCTACGGAATCTGCCCTAAGAAGTTCCCAAATCTCTAGTTTTCACTATAAACTCGTGTGCATTGTTGTTTATATCACAGTGAAATACAGCACGTATGCAAAAACTGCTTTCTCCTTTTTCATGTTATATATTGTATTCAGTTATTTCCCAGATTAAAATAATAGTTCCCAAATTAACAGAATAGTCCACCTTGTCCTACTGATATTCAGCAGCTATTGATACATTTGTGAAGGAAAAATTTTACCAGAAAATGCTGCTCTTTCCTGGCTGACACTGATGGTGAAACTTAGAGCTCAGAAAAGGTTTTTGTCAATGTATTTTTGAGCACATAGTCAGGCAGGGGATCTCTCTAATGCATTACAGTGCATTCACTTAATGGCAATTTTAGCTTTTACTGGTTAACCTTTAATGGAATTATTCTCACAACCTGTACACAGGAGCAAGGTAAGAATCAGATCCTAAAGATCGAACAAATACATTTAAAAATAGGCCTCAGTCCTGGCTGGAGACAAGGCTCATACCTGAAGTTTTGCCAGTTAGCATTTGCCACAGTTCAGTGCTGATGAATTACAGGTTGAGGGAGGTCATTACTCCCCTCTGTTTGGCACTAGTGAGACCACATCTGGAGTGCTACATCCAGTGCTGCGCTCCCTAGTGAAAGAAAGACACGGACGTACTGGAGTGCGTCCAGCAAAGGTCCACAAAGGTGATTAAGGGCTTGGAGCATCTGACATACAAGGAGAGGCTCGGAGGGCTGGGATTGCTTAGCCTGGAGAAGAGACAGTTCAGGGGGATCTTATCAATGCCTATGGATTTCTGATGGGAGGGAGTAAGGAAGACGGAACCAGACTTCCCGGCAGTGGCCAGTGACAGGACAAGAGGCAATGGGCACAAGCTGAAACACAGCAAATGCCACTTCAACACACCAAAAAACTTCCCTGTATGGATGGTGAAACACTGGAACAGGCTGCCCAGAGAGGCTGTAGTGTCTTGGAGCTGTTCAGAACCCAACTGGACATGGCCTGAGCGACCTGCTTTGAGCAGAGTCGGGCAAATGATCTCCAGAGCTCCCTTCCAACTTCAACTATTCTGTGATTTTGTGATTATGAGGAAAAGAGACTCTTTTCTATACTGGCAGGAAACTCAAGATATTCATTCTACTTCACATAATCATGTTTGGGTTTTTTTCATCATCTCAAATCAGAATAAAAACAAAGCTATGAAATATTTCATTTTGATCATCAAAATGTTTCAGACTAACAAAGTATGCTGCATTGTACTCTTACAGAACATGATATACTGCTCTTACTAAGTATTTCGATACATTCTCACGGAAAATCCCAATGAAAGTAGCATGTCCCATGTAACATTTTTATTATCTTCCTACATAAACCTTTCAGTTGGAAATTGTTCAGCCTGTTCTTAAAGCCTGGTTCAGGTCACTCATTTTCAAACCCTGGACTCATGGTATGTCACTGATATTCCTGAATATTTTTGCCTATAAATGCCTTCTAATTCACGACACTTGCCACTAATATACAAAGTACATACAATATACCCAAAAGCCCCGGTCTGAAGCATAGGAAGATTGCTATACACAGCAATGCATTAAAGCTTTAAAACACCTCCACAGTTTGCAAGTAGTTTTATTTGTTTTCTCTCTTTGTCTTTGCTTTGGTTTTGTGTGGGGTTTTTTTGATTAGTTTTGGTTTGGTTTTTTTTTTTTTTTAATCTTTGAGATACTTACATACTTCCTCTTTCAAAAAAGAAACAATGTAAGAGAGGAGAAATTGCTAGCAGAAGCAAAATAAAATGGGTAGCAGAGCACATAGTGTAGGTCTCCTAGGTACGTATGCTTTCTTAACTAAATCTTTTTTCTCTGCACCTTCCAGTACCAAGGGAAAGAACCCTGGGCCCGTTTTGCAACAGCATTTCTGAGCATTGTGTGAGTGCAGCATTATGACGGAAAGGTTTGCTGCAAGCTGCCAAATTCAGGACCATGATAATTACCTGAACCAAAGACTCTGAAGAATAGCTTCTGGGTAATGGAATTTGATAATACATGCTGTTCCTTTCATGCCGTGTGATTCAGTATTATCCTAGAACTGTTGGAACAGTGGTAACAACTCCATGAAGCCTTCCTTCCATGTGCAGATCAGCCATGTCGACATGCAGAGCAATGCCCACCCAGTGCATACTTTCCTTTCCTTTTCTGTTATAGAATTTCTTGCTTCAGATAGCCTGCGGTAAAGCTTGGCTTTATTTGTCTTTCTCAATTATCATAGACCACTGCATGCAATAATCCTTTTATACATTCTTTTAATTAGGTTGTAAAATGTGACCAGTTCCTTTCTGAAATGTATATTTATCCAATTAAGAAATATATTACTACTAGTATTTATCATTAATTATTATTTCACAGATACAAGGTAGGCTTCCGCATTTTATTACATGCCATCAATAAGTCAAGAAAATGCAGAGTCAAGTTCATTTCCCTGCAAGTACTACAGTTGCACCTAGCCTAAAATTTGACTCACACTAGGCACCTACAATTAAATAAATGTATGTTAAATGATACTAGGTGAGCACGTGACACATTCTTCAGCACGTTTAGACTACCAGACTGTTACAGGGAAATATCACCGAGTGCATCAGACATAATGTCATTGTGACACTGGTGACCATGTACAGCAGTGCTCATTTCCCACTTCAATCTGTGTCTAACGTGCGATCTCATATTTCGAAGATCATAGTTAGACTAAAGCTGGATACACACATTTTCCATTGAGCAATGTCAGCTAGGAGTATTTTTGTAGTAGCAGAAGCCCTGGGGTAGACACAGTCACCCCGAGGAGAAACATAGCGTATTTCATTCAAGGACGTGGCATAAGCAATTCTGACAAAAGCACTGTTTTACTGTGATAAGTTGCACCCAGACCAGGAGGATTTTTGAGTAGCCTGTCTTTTTGGTGCATGTCTGAATGACTGGGATTCAGTGAATTCCATCTGCTGGTTTAATCATCAATTTTGCCAGTAAAGACCAGGTACTGACAGGGGACATGATAAGAACACTGATTTATTGCTCTCCTCTACAGCTCCACCAATACGTACAGCAGCAAACCTTTGCTATAAGGACTAGCTACAAGGACTGAATAAACCCAGTGTTACTAAGTTAAGGCCTTGCCTACACACAACAGTTCAATTTCTTTAATTATATTGTAAACTGTATTGATAAAAATGTTCCTTTCCTGCTAGAATAGTCTCTCAAATATTCAATATGCTCAGCTGGTCTGAGGCACCTTCACAGTGGTATAACTAAAAACATACTAAATGAAAAACTGTATGATTACATTATATAAGTGGACCACACTAAATTAAGGTCTTGCAGTGAAACTTTACCAGTTAAAACAAACAGGGAAAAGAAATTCTCCTGCAGAAGACAGTGCAAATAGACAAAAATTAATTTTTGATATCCAAGAGGGAGAAGACAGGTAGGTGACCAGGTACTACAATACATAGAAACTAACCTAGTTTTTACTTCCTAAACAACGGAGCAGCATGCGCAAAGCATTCTCTTGTTTGGAAGACAGACAAACCCACAAAAGCACTGACAGATTTGTATCTTGGTCCTTGGAAAGCAAAGAAACCACCCAGCAGTATGCTTTTCGGGCTCAGATCCTAGGCAGTGGCAGTCAGGGCTGTCTTAAACTCAGCTTCTTAACAGAGATAGACAAGAAGAGAAAAAGGAGATTGGCAGGGTAACCTATGGCTGCTGTAGGTTGCAAGATAATGCAGTAGAAGATGGAACGTGTAACATAACTGTTCTCTCACTGTAACTGAGCAAAACAGGCTATGCAGCTTGCTTGAGAACTCAGTCAAGTGCCAGATGAGAATAATAAATTTGTAACACAGTCATTCAAAATCTTTTTTCTCTTTTCAAATTGTTAATTAAAAGTACTTCATTTTAAGAATGTGGTTTATCAACCTCTTTCAGAAAAATTACAGTGGAAACCGCAGGGCAAGTAGAGTGTCATGAAACATGAAGTTGTATATGCCAGTCTGGACACAGTCCTATTGTTAAGTCAAAGACTCACATGATTTCCCTCCAAGACTCAGTATTTGGGATGCCCGGATTCAGGGGAAGCAGAAATGGGACCAAACACTGACCCCTCCTCCCTAATTATGATGTTTGCTGCATCATAAATAAAAATGAAATGAATAGAAACAATGTTTGATATCATGGCTATTTACCACCACTGTTAATCACAGACAACAGGGGCTCTGAAGAGAAGGACTTTAGTTAATGTGTCCTAATTTATACTGGGTAAGAGTCTGCACTTACCAGATATTTGCTCTTACAGTGGTATTAACAGTGCTTGCAAAATAAAGCAATACAGGAGTAAGACTGTATTTGATCATGTGCTCCTAGAGAACATAACATGATAAAATTCTTGGATAGCTCCTCAGCTGGCAGAACCCCACTGGAGTCCTGCCATTTACACCAACTGAGGATATGGCTGATGACCAAATTTTTACCCTAGGCAATGAGAATTGTATTTTGCAATGTGTCAACAACACTTCACATGCAAGCAGAGATCCATAATCATTAATGAATGGCAGTTAATTCTTCCTGTACACACTGGTAGAAATGATTAGTGGCTAAACTAATGAATGGAGCTCTATACCAGTGTTCAGACAAGTGTGGTGGGATCTCATCTTGTTAGTCAACTTCAGTGAACTTCTGACTTCAATGGCAGTTTAGCCATGCTCGTGTTAGTAACAGCTCCTTGAGTCACCACAGGATCCCTTTGCACCAGTGAACAATTTCATAGACTATTCAGTATCATGATACTTTCAAATAAATTATTGGACACTCCGTTTTTATTATGTACCCAGTGCTAATAATGTCACCATGACTTGGCATTAGTTCTGATGTTTAACAACAGGGATTCAATAGAAGAATTGTATCCAATTTGGACTCTGAAGTTGACAGGTTAAATCAATGTAGTTCTAAGAAAATATATCCCAATGACAATGCAATAAACATACCGAAAAAATTTGGGAAGGGAAATGAATCTTAAAAGGCTACTGAACTAACAGACGCGAATGGCAGGATTTGGTTAGAGATGGCAAATACAGCAAATATTTGAAAAATGCCCCGACTAAAAAATAAATAAATATATATATAGTCTTAAAACTTTGGAAAATGTGGTGTAGCAGCTAGTGATGATAAATGCAGAAAAGAAGGGTAAAAAGGAAACATTTCCTGTTCTGGCTTATAAAAACAGTAAGATCAATACTTGTCATTTACATCTAAAAAGCGTTTTCCAGCCACTTTCCACTTAAGCCAGAGTTTCTCCTTGCCTGCAACTTAGACCAAGTTTTAGCTTCTTTGCAAAAATTCTAATTCTCTACTTTAGGTTCATTTCTTATTAAAAGAAACCAAAACCCACACAACTCTTTCCGAGGGCATATTTGGGAAAAATAAGTATTGCCATGGCTACACCTCCATACACCTTCCCCCCTCCAATGAAACTTGAAAACAAAATACTTGTCTCGGGAAAGCAAAGGGGACTGAGCCCTTCCTCTTTCCTGCATGAACAGTACAGAAGTTACTCTCTCCTAAGAGGCAGCATCCTGCTTTAGATGCTGTGTTTGAGGTTCCAACTAGTACCTTGACTCCTAGAATGGGAGAGAAGCAGAATGTAGGCACCTATGTTAAAAAAGAATCAGCAGCATTAGCAACAGCCACTTGAACCCAGAAGGTATCTAAAACAAAGCAGACAGCTCTCTGGCCCAAAACCTTCGAGCTGGAACATGCACAGACCAAAGTGTCCTGTTATGGGAGAGAGAGTGCTTACTCAGCCTAAGCAACTTTGTGAATTAGACATTCATTTCTGCATGTGTTTTTGGAAACCCCAATTAATTAAGCATAGCATATGTACACTTAACATACAGAGACCGTGCTGCTTGAAGAAGGGAGCCACCGAGTAGCCAGAACTGAAAAACACAAGGACTCATTAAAAGCATTACTATACTGTTTATTGGCCAAGGTATTGAAAAACACTGGTATTCAGTTTTACACACTCTTGTATTGATTATAATAGATTCAAATACTCTGTACTACTGACTAGCTTAATATCCTTTGACTTTCCGGCTGCACAGTGGTCCAGTTTCAAAAAGAATATTTTACATTCTGGTAGTTAGTGTCTCCTAGGTATCTGTTACTTCCTTTATTCTTTGACTCCCTCCTTCCCCCATCTCCCTATCCCAACCTTTCCCCAATGCTCCTAAGTGCACAACTGAGTCTCAGGACCTGTAGCTTTAGAGCTAGATCTTCAAAGAGCAGGAGCAAGGTTTAGAAAGAGTGCACAAGAGAAGCAGGACGGGAGTAACACTCCTCTCCTCAGCTGTTTCAGCTAATTTTCAGAGCTTTCCCTTGTCTCAGTGTGCAGCATGTCTGAAATGTATTCCCAGGCATCAACCTTGATCTCCTGATATGGAATTTAATCACCTGAATTTATCTATAAATTCTACTCCTGAATTATAGATAATCTAGCCTGTGCATCACAGTGAAGTCTCTTTTTTTGGTCAGACCACTGGTGCCTAAAACATAAGCCTTACAGTGCGTAAGTCGTGGGGTTGATCTTTCACCGATTCATGCAGCCCTCAGGTGGTTTGGCGTATGACTGAGAGAGTTCCCAACGCCAACAAAAAAAAAATAAGTAGCAATAAAGGCCTCTAAAGATTTGGACCTTGGACTAGTCAATGGTGAACAGAGCCTATCAAAACCCATGAATTTAAGTAACGTGAGTCTTGGTGCCACATTCCACCACATGTAACACTACCTACCTCATCCGCTACCTGGCATGTGCAAAAAGAAATGGTGAAAGACTGCAAAGGGCTTGGGTACATCTCAAAGCGAACTATAAGCGTATATACTCTGGGGAGACATTTATTTTCTCTTTCTCCACTATTTTAAGAAGAAGAATACAGCTGTTAAAATTTGGCTGTCTTCTGTATGCAAGGTAAACACTTACCAGTGGCTTTCTACCTTTCATTGAACTTTCAATATTATTTTTTAATTCTTATACCTGTAGCTAGGGACAAAGTTTCCATGAAGAAGTACTGGTGCAGACTGAGATGCTGGCTCGTCTCTGATGAGACTAGTAATGCCAGACTTACTCTATAATCAAAATACTTGCAGCATTTTCTATTCTCAAATTTATCCCACAACCACTGCTGTGTATTTCACCATTCACACTGAATTTAATTCTATTCCACTTTGAGCTAAGACTTTAAGTTTTAATGCCCCATCAGTACTTATTATCAATGAAGTAAAAATCTTCAAGAAGAGTGGGCACAACAATTAGAATTACACAGAGGAAAGGATGCTAAAACTTATCAATCAAGAGTATTCCTGTATACAATCATCCAAGAACTGAGGACCATGACCCTACGTGTCGAATAAGCAACAGCTTAGGTCTGTTTGTACTTACATGAGAAATCTCCGCTATCTCCGATAACACAATCTGAGGTTCTGAGAAGCACAGTGTTGCTGGTACACGAAATGGTGCTCTTCCTTCTCATTCAGATCTAAATCAGTGTTACGTGGGTCTTACCACAGGTATCAGAAGCAAAGTGGTTTAGTGAAGTGATCCTTTGGCTGAGAGCCAAAAACTTCTAAGTGCTATGCTTAGAAATGCATCACATCAATCTGTGCTTTTAGGCAAATCACTAATCCAAACCACATCACTCTCCTTATTTGCAAAACTGGGAAATAAAGACACTCATATTTTTGCAGTGCTCTTTGAAGTCGATGACTTGAAAAATCCATAAGAGCGTTTGATATTAATGATTACTATTGTTACTTAAGTCATAGGAAAACTGAGAACAGTCCCTAGTTAATATTTAAAAGGCAGTATGAATTCTGTTTATCTCCAGGGCGTGAGTTAAAGCCTCTCTTTGACCTCCTCTCATCATTTGTTATGGAGGAGAATGTTTCAAATAAAATGTGGCAGATAATAGTTGTGTCTTGGCCGTTTTCCAGTATAAACACTTGCATTTTGCTTACTTAAAATTCAGTGAGTTGTGTATGTTATTCTTCAGTACATGCTCCATATTATTGTGGGATGTTATTGAAAAACCTACAATTGCTATTCTTATTATCTGTTATTTACGTTTGATAATTTTGTATGGTCAAATTTGGCTCTCGGTGCCCATGCAAACCCAGGAATGTCATGCAAGCACAGGAAAATCAGTGGCATTTACTGGTTGTAATCAAAGTTACGATTTGTTAAATTGAAATTGAACTCTATGATCTTCCCAGATGAAAAAAAAAAAAGGTATAAAAAGGGGGAAGGGAGCACAGTCTTGAAGAGCGACCAGTAACACGTACGGAAGGCTAAGCTGTTACCATGAGGCCCCTTTGACATGCCCCTAGTGCAACACTGCAAAACTGAAACGCTTCTGAAAACTTCAGCAGGGCCTTTATCACAAGCCCATACTGGACTTAGCTATGGACAGACAGACCTTAAAGCAGAAATTCACCAAATGACCATGAAGTAGCCTTAGGTTTACAACGACAGTCATACATCTAGCATACAACTTCCTACGAGTTCACCCCGTAGGTGATGAGTGCTAGTTATGGAGCTGCCACAGAGGTATGCTTTTCAGTCTGGCTCGTTGTGACCAACTTACAGACATTTGTAGTGAAGTACTGGACCAGCCTTACTGCAGCCTAAGAACCAGCTCTATTAACCTAGCACGCAACATGCTGAGAGTTTAGCTTACATTGGCAGGGACAACAGGCAGTGTGGATATCATTATATAATGACGCTTCTTAAAAAAAGTAAGTATTGTCTCATCATCTTTGAAAATTATTATTTTAGTAATAACATCATATACTGCTTTTAAAAGGGTACATTCAGTCATAAGCAGGATTTACCTTATTTTGCCTTTGCAGCGCAGAGGATGCAATGGAAGCAATATAAGCTGCAGAGAGATGTGTTTTATCACACGGGAAGCCATCAAGAAACTCTTCTAGAAGAAGAGACCATATGCGGACTACGACAGCATGATGTATGAGTCACATTGCTGAAATCAACTCTTGGATTCAACAGTGCCATTTGAAGGGACAAACCCATTATTTTCGTTAGCCATTCAAGCAAGGGAAACATACTAACTCAATTGCGAGCACAGCTACCAGAAGGAAATTGTGTATTCCTTTTAGTATTCAAGACATTGCTCTATTGCCTTATTCATATGAAATTCAGCATCTTTTTTGAAAACAGCAAAACAATGACTTTGTCTCCATTTTAATTTGGAAGGAGTCCAAATTAAGCTATTATGAGAGATAAATGATATAATGAGAGCTGCATGCAATTTACTGTAAAAAATGAACAAGCAAAATGACCTCTCAAATGTTTGCATTTTTCTTTTTTGAACTTACTGAAATTTTAATGTTCTAGGTAGTGAAGTCAAGTTTCATATTCAGCTTTCCTGTTAATGTCAACATGCACATGACAGGTTCCAACTAAGCAGAAAAATAGGACATTAGGATGCCAACCTAGCGCTCCGTTATTATCAAGAATAAATGAACTCAACTTACACAGAGGTTCTATATTAACTGTTTCCAGAACACACTCCTATGTACAATCCTGTCTCATAGGAATTTGTCTGACTGGCAAATATTAGATGTTCTGGCAGTGAAAAGAAACTCTGAGAGTCTTCGTTATTCTGAGACTATAATTGTGAAGAAAAATATACTGGAAGCACCAGTGAAAACATGGGCCCCTGGACACTACGATCACATACCTTTTGAGTAGTAAAGTCCGCCAGCTCATAGCAAAGGTCATCTTCAGTTTTGCAGCTTCAGGCTTTTAATCCTAAGTAAGCCAATCAGATCCATATGAAGTGATGAACACATTATGTTAATGAGCATAATTATGCTAATGAACATTCCTTCAAGGAATCTTCATTCTTGATTCACTAGTTAGATATTATCACCTGAAACCAATGGAAAATGGTTTGAAAAACTCCATTAACCCCTTTGGGGCAATCGCAGACCTCAACAGTTGGCTTTCAATGCTACCTCTCCTATTTATTCCCAGACTTGCACCTGTTTGTGGTCATCATTTCACTGGGAGTTCTCTGCCTTTTTCAAAATCTTCATTTTCTTTCTGACAGGGACTTCAACCCTGCCTGGAAAAAAAACAACCAAAACCCAACCACCCACAGAAAAACCCTATAATCATGTTGTATTTCTGAAGTCTTCTGTATTTCTTTGCAAGACCTAATATCTTGATTCTGTGGCTGGTGGTGTTGGTTCTGCAGACTATCCCAGTGGTGTCATCTCCTGAACAAGAATGGGACGACACTAAACCAGCAGAAAAGTCGTCAGGGTGCCTGCACGGGACTGAAGGAGCGTGACTAGCCAGGGACTAGCCTAGGACTGGCACTCTCCTGGCCAGTGTATGTGCTGTATTCTGCAGTAAAAGGAGTACTTGCTACAGAAGGTACTGTTTTCTATCGCGCAGCTCCTGTTTCACATTCCTGATCCGACATGATTGCATGCATTTCTAAGGTCATGCTTATGCTCCAATGCGTTAAGGCACACTCAAAATCTTGCACAAAACACAGGTTTTTAAAGGCCAGCAAGCTATTTGGCCAGATGCATTTGAGGCATTTAAATATTCCACCCATGTGCTGGTATTAACAGTATCTACATGTCTAAAATTTATACTGGTGGACATAAAACCACTCAAGGCCACATCATTTCAGCTCAGCAGCTGGCACTACAGGATTTAAAAAGATACACTTAAGATACACTTTTCTAACAACGAAATATAGGAATATGTCTGTTGATGGTTATATGTTCTCCACAGGAAGCCTCTCTGTGCTGTAAGGTTAGGCTAGTTTACATTCCATAATGAGCAGTGCCCCACCAGTGGGTTTTTAATATGCTTTATTAGCTTAATATGCTTGAACATTGCACTTGCGTGTAGAAAGGCCAGGGGATTGTCAGCCCTGGACCCAGCTGCAGTGAGAACAGAGCCGTGCAGCCCTGAAGCCCCGACTGTGTGAGGGAGTGCACACACGGCATCGGACTGGGCTAACGGGCCTGAGAAGTTACAGGTCTTGTAGCTCTCCCCTCGCCACCGTGGCAGTACTTCACTCTGTCAAAACCAAAAAATAAAACGTGAAGCACTCTGCAGTGACCTGCGTAATCCCACAGAGGTCACAGCAGAGACTGATTTATGATGATTGACAACTGCCTGTGATTATGGAAATTGGTAGCCAGTATAGCGTATATTACTCATGCCTGCAGAACAGGGCACAGAGAAATCATTTTCCCTTTTAGTATTCCTAAAGGCTTGCTGTTCTTAGCTTTATTCAAAGAAACTTAAGGCCCTGGGAAAACGATGCAGCATATATAAACAGGGCAAACATTATGTCAAGCTATTTTAAAAATGTCACTCTGTTAGCTGATATAAGGTTCTGACTTAATATGTAAGAGAAAACAAATGAGTCTGAAAATCTCTGTTTAGTAGTTTAGAAAATGAGATGTGAGATTGCTTTAAACAAGGTCATAAAGACCTCTCAACCTTTCCTTTTATTTATTTTTTTGCAAATATATTGACTGGCTTGATGGCGCACCACAGACAAATACCTACATGCTTCACATAATGAAACAGTGTCATTACTTCATCTGGACAAACTCCCAGTGTAATTGCAACCAAAGTAAAACATCTCTGAGACTGCGAAGAAGTGTCAAAACAAGAAATAGAATAGCATAGACCTGAGATGTTTTCCATTTGCAGACCTTCATATAGGTGTCTTTTTTCATACTTTTAGCCGTATATTGGAAAGCATAATTTGATGATAGACGTGAAACTGTGTATTAGTTTTTATTTTGACAAATTCATTAAACATCACATAGCTTGAAAAATGAACCAGGAGGCACTAAGCCAGCCTGGGAAGATTGTACTTCATAAACTGAATTGCTCACATGGGCAACATTTTGGTGGAAGTTATAGATTTTCTAGCATATCCCTGATAGATAGCACTAATATAACTTCAATAAAAACTCCGGATATGTCAATATAAAATTTTTTCTAGCATCGAAAGATGTAAGATACTTCAGCTAATAAATTGGAAGGCTCCCTATTCCTCACGGTACGCTAACTTACACATCGGATTATAACAAGTATTGAAACCATCTAAGGTACAGCAGGCAGCTGTAGGTTTGCTGCTTATAAAAGTTGCACTAAATTAATTTATCAATGTACTATAGACCATAATTGGAATTTAAGATCTAGAACAAGCATTTCTGTAAAATGCTAGCATTGTTCTGTTTTTAACTGTTAGATAACATACGGTTTTTCAAAACTGACATGAATGAAAAAGATAAACAGTATTTGCTGCATACAATTGATGTTCTTTCTCTTTGTTCCCAACATATGACCTTTCACTTACCTGCCTAAGATTTACTGACGTTTTTACCTTACTACCACTTCCAGATTGATTTGGTATGCAAACAGGTATCTTGTTCCGAAAGAAAAACAGATAAAGGACTTAGAAGGCTGCCAGTGCATGAGGACAGGACAGCGTGGATATATACACACACACACACATATACATGTATGTGCATATGTGTATGCACACAAACATAAACATAGAGCATTAGATTTTGTCCAAGTTTAAATTATAGATCTATTTCTGCATCCAACAAACAATGAGCTACCACAATAGGATGCACCCTCACAAAATGTGACTGGAAATAGCTGCCTGGTTGTTTTTACACATTCAATTAGCAATGACTGTAAACAGAAGACAGGGAAATGCACAAATGTTTGAATAATGACAGTTTTTAAAACTGAAAAAAGATATCAAGGAAGTTTGAAGTAGGATGCTGGCAGGAATTTGAGACACTACTTGGACTTGGCTAAGAAAATCCTGCAACTTTTGATACAAAAATTCGTTGTGGACAGGATGAAATCTGTAACACGTACCATAATCAGACGGCCACAGATGGCTTCCTCAGGCTTACTGACCATTCCATACATTCGCAAGGTTCAAGAGAGACACCCTAGCCAACGTTACAAATACATTGTACCAACTGCGTGATTATACCGTACTTTCAAAATAATTATTGCATTATAAACCAAAAACTAGGTTTAAATGTGTCTAAATGAGTTATATTAATGCACTTTTAATACTACAGAGGTAAGTAAGTATTCAAAAGTCAGCACATCTGAACAAGGCATGAGCAGTGTAACATAGTTCCTTAATTGTATGATCTCAGGTTCATAAAAAGCACTTTAAAGGCCCAAAACACTGCAATGCACCTGACTGAGAGAAAACAGTGTTCATTGCTGGCTTTCATATTCTTGACTCACAGATTCCTATATTTAAATATTAGCACCAACACAACACATGGTATTTTTTTTCTATATTACAGGTACTTCTACCTGGTATTTCCTCTACTCCAGCATAGTAGCATGATAATACATCATGAAAGATTTTTTCATTTGAGTTAGAACCAGAGGAAAATACATTAAATTTCTTCAACTGGTGAAATCACCAAATTTTCAGTGATCTGCAGACAACTATTCTGCTTTCAGTGAAGGCGGATGCTCTATACTCATATGAGAAACGTTTCTCAGAATACTGTTTATCCTTACTCAGGAGCCTTAATATTCAGGTTTCTGAATACTAATGGATAACATTAAAGTGGTCAATAGGACCTGAAGACATATCAACACCTAATATGGACATACAGTTCTGCCATACTTGTGTGCAACTTCTGACATAAGATGCTGTTCTCTAAGAAAGACGTATTATTGGCAGCGTTCAGCTTCAGCTAAGTACCTCCAAGTACGCAGTACCAGGAAGAAAGAGATGCAGCTTCCAAGTGGTCTGACTGCCGGGAAAAGCAAGACACGTCTTCAGTACCATTTCTTTAGAAGAATGCACTGTGACTCCCTGTATGCTCACACTGCAGCACAAGGGGTTGAAGCTTTCTTTAGCCGTGTTTTTGGGCCCCTGGCAAATAAACTACTTTCCTTCTTCCTTAATTTATGCAGGCTGTGCTCTTTCCAGAGTACCAAAGTGATCCATCGCATAATCCACAGTAGTCTTCTCTAATACCTAATTCCCATCAAACTAGTAAAAAAAAAATCAAGACAATAAATTTAGATGCTAGTTAAATTATTATTAATGCCATATACCTTCATTGCTTCCAAATCACCAAATATTGACATGATGCAAAATTCAATTTCTTGACTCTCGAAACCTACATTGGATAATTTGTAAAAGCTATTTAATCTTTCCGTTAACACAGTGGATGATTTTATTCTTTAAAAAATACGCACAAACTGCCTCTCTTTGTGCTATTTGAGCCAAAGAAATGAACAGATTTAGAAAACCTTTTGGTTTTGTTGTTCAAGTACAACAGAAGGGGAAGAGGCTGTTATATTCACAAGATGGTTGTACTGGTAAATACTTAAGTAAGATTTTCTCTTCTGTGAACAAATGCAATAATTTCCATAATTTATTCATTAACTGTAGAAATGTACAGGGCATAAATTCCTGTATGTTTTTTCTCTTAACAAATACGTAAGTGATTAATCTAATACCCATACTGCATATTCTTTCAGAATTATTATTTCACTTCTGAAAAGTGAGGAACTCGGAAGACAAATATCAGCACACGATACTATCACTACACGGGTTTCCAGGCAAATATCTGTCGTTAGCGCAGAATTCCCACACTGTGGATCAAAAGCAGAATTTAAACTGAATTATTGAAGTACCCACCTACAGAAATTTTTTCTGTGAGAAGGTTAGACTGGAGGAAAAGCCATCCTGTACAGAAATACGCACTTGCACACTAAGTTAGTGCTACAGAGTTCTCACCAGAAGCTGGAAAATCAAAACCATTTTTGTCCCAAAACCTTTGCTCCATAAAACATGTTTTTACATGCTTTGTATGTTTCTTGTTTGTTTTCAAGAGAAGACCTAATTCTGAAGCTAAAGGCTCTTTTGAAAGTGAAGTATTTGTCAAAATCAGGAGGCTGCAGTCGGGAATGTTTAGAAGGAAATTCTGGTAGCAAAGTTGCTAAGGACACACAGTAGTTTGCCTTGGTTTGTCCTCCTGACCGAAGAAGAAAGCCAGACGCCTCTTTTCTTGCCTCAGACTTGTATCTAACAGCAAAGCCATTTATTGATGGTCCACCCACATTGCTTACAAGCTGTAATGCACTGGAATACTAAATCAGATAATAGTAGAGGTTAATAAAATTTGAAATGCTTAGAGATTTGACTGGGCAGAGAAAAGCTCTTCAGGTTCATGAATCTCCTTACATTAGTGTTATGTTCCAGCACAGCAATCCCCACCTGTTAAGAGGAAGCACTTATGGTAGCTGAACAGACTGCATGGGTGACCCGAACCTTGTTCACAACAGATGAGAAAATATGACATATTGCTCAAATGTCTGAAAGATCTTTAAAACTGGTGGAGAGGAAATATCAATGGAGGTGGGGAGACTGAAGGCTGGGCTGGGGGTAGGTCCCTGAGACCATAAAAACACTAGAAGTAGGACTTACAGTATAGACATACTTGAAATGGCATTCCATAAGAAGAGCAACTTAAAATGAGATATATGTTTCATAGTAAACATGAGTGTGTCTGCATATAAAATACATATCTCATATCAGCAGTGGTAGCAAAAAAAGCAGGTACTCATGTATGCGAGCGTACGCATGCTGGCAAAGCTGTATCTGACAAAACAGGCACAAGTTTTCTGGTCTACCTTTTAGTAGGCTAAAACAGCCTTTTGTAATGTGAAGGAAGTAGGCATCAATTTAAAATTTAATTTCAAATTGATTCAAAAATAGTCCAATCCAGACTTTAAGAACAGTACTCAGAAATTAATTTTATTGGACTGGCTGGCAAAGCCATGTTATGATTGAACATATTTCCTAGCTTTAAAACTTATACAAATTATTTTTGACACCGTAACTGTTAAAAATTTATGCAGACATAGAAAAGGAATAACGTTGCTGAATGTTTAATATGCTATTCATTTCCCAGCACTGCCTAGGAGTAAACAGGAATGACACGTTCCTTTCTGATTATGGGCTGTGAGTAAGATCAGCCGGCTTCTTCATGCTGATTTCTCTGTTCTGTGTGCTTCTCTCGTCAGCCTTCACATCTGCCTTAGTCTTGCTGCCCGCTAGCATATGGTGCACTTGTGTGTGAATGTACTTGCGCAAAACAAGAATAGTGGATTTTTATTTGATACATTTATTTTACCAGAAGTAGAAGGTATTCCTTTCATATTGCAACACACAGATAATGATCTCTAAACACACTAATTTCCTTAAAGTTTTTCCTTCTTGATTTTAGCTATGCTGTGATTTCTTTCTTATCGTATCTCCTATTCTCATCACAATAAAAGTATCTGAGAACACTACATAAAAAAGGGTGATATCAGTTTTCATCTATACAGAAATATATTTTTTGGGCTGTGTGAATCAGCCCTGTGAATATCATCCTTGGATTGCTTTAGCAGGGTATCTTTACATACGCAGTTATGGAATTGTTACTCCATTTTCAAATCTCATGCAAAATAGATATACATCTTAAGCTTAATCATATTATTATCTATTTTAGATTTATAGAAAAACAAGGCTAAATATATGAATAAGGCCTTACTGATGTGTTTCAAAGCTCACACAGGCATTCTTCAAAATGATGGTCAACATGTTGATTCTGACTAAATGAAGCTGAAAATCAGATTTTCTCAATATATCACATCAGCATACACATCTGCTGATCAGTGTTAATTAGTCCTCTATTTTCCAATTTGTAATCTGTGTATGTTTTATGGGGATGTAAGTCGTAATATATTAGCATATATAATCTCTCTTTGGAAAGCTTCTGCTGAGCAAGTGACCAATAAATTGCTGTTAATGTAAACATTAATCAAATTGAATGCCAGTATGGAAAAGGCCTCAAGTTTAGGGGGAAAATCACCTATCGTGTGTCTTACTGTTGAACTGTAATTAAGTAAGACCGTGATCTTTTCTGAATATTCAATGGCAAATAAATATATTTGGTTTAGCATCCTTTACACAACCTTGAAGAGCTAATCACTTCATCATTAGCGTGAATGCACGCCAGTCAGTCGACAATGGTGCATTAAATTTCCATCCATTGGATGAAGGAACAAAAAAAAGAGAGAGGAAAAATTTGCATAAATTAGTATGAAATTGTTTCATCTGAGAAAGAAAAGGTCAGCATATAATGCCACAAAGCAATGAATACTTCACAGAAATGTAATGACCTATATTTGGCCTAAACAAGCTATTGTATGACCATAAATGTACCATTACTGTGAACAAATGAGGGATTGCAGTTGTAGTATGTAAACGATAATAAATATATAAAACACAATCTGTTGTCACAAACAGAGAAAGCATTTAAATTACAGTGCTGCTGCGCACTTTAATAACGTTCTTTATGTTTTTCACCATTCAAAATTGTCTTGTTCTAACAGGACTTGTCTTTCCTCAAAAAACTCCAGCCACTGAAAGAAGTGAAGCTGAAGCAGCGTCCTTTTATAAATTTCCCAAAGTATGACTATGCACATATACAAGCCGGCGTGAACATTTCTATGGAAGGAATGCTTATCTTTAAGTTTGGCAAGACAAGGAAGAATTTGTAAGTAGTTCACAGAGAGGCCAATTGGAACGCTGGAACTTCTCAGATTCCGTGCAAATACAGATAAAATAGGTTATCTAAAATAAGAAAAAGCATGAAGTCAAAGAGGGCTGAAGAAGTGAGATGACTTAAAACGTAGTTCTCTATGAATCTTACGTATATTCCTTTTTCAAACTATGATGAGGTGCATACAGAGATCTACTCCTCCAAAAACGTTCTCCTCCTAAAGGTAACTGAAATAGAAATACCTTCGGTCCCATGCTTCTACATAATAACGAGAGGGACACAGACCACAAAATAGAAGCCATCATCCTGAGGAAACCTAGGGGACCGTGATGATGTGCCAAAGAAGCTAGGAAGCTAATTGATGAAATGAAGAAAGGCAGGAGGGATTTCTAGAGCAGACACGGTAGGGAGAGCGTGAGCTGTTGAGGGGACAAACCCTGGCACTCTGCCGCCAAGCGCTGACAACCATCAAGACTCACTCATGTCAACAGAAACTGAAAAGGCACAATGTTTCATAGCAACGTGACTTCAGAGAACAAGACTGAGAAGGTAAAAAAGGACAGAAATAGCACATGAATTTATGCAAACTTTAAGCTGAAAGCAAAACAGCAGAGCTGAGGCCTTAAAAAAAGGCTAGATTCTTTGTTAGAGCCTGGAAGCCCCAGTCTACCCGGCCTAAATAGTCAGCAAGAGGAATGTACAATGGGAGGTCTGGGGTTTGGATTTCTTCTTTTTCCTTTCTTGTTTGCTTTCTAGATACAGAAAGCTGGGGAGACTGGTTAGTGAGAATTATTTTGCGGTGTTACATTCATTTTCTTTATTAAAAAGTACCGTTGTTCAAGCAGATCCTACACTACAAAAAACATGCAAAGTTTTTGCAAAAACACACAAAGGTATGTGGCATTTTTTCTCACTGCTAAGGAGTGAGGGAAATACTTTAGGAGGGAGGTGAATGCTCATAAAGAATGGCTGCCTTTTGTAAGAAAAGAGGCGGTTCATTTCTTGACTGGGTTTCTAAGTGCGTTGGTCTCCTGATCAGAATGGCCATTTGTTTATTACACTATTTCTTCCTATTTCCCTTTAATCTTTTTTGTGAAATTTATTTTGACTGATATAGGCTTAATTGCAGTAATAAACACCAAAAGAACACTAAAATACAATGATTGTTTAAATTAGCATGATTTACTATAAAGAAAGAGGAAACACTCTCTCTGCAGTAAAAACGGCAAAAGCTCAGGAGGTTTTGGTACTGTTTTTAGTACAATTGCGAAGATTTCATGGGAAGGTAACTATAATTACCATCAAGTACAGCTTTGACCTTACCACATACCTCAAAAGACAATTAGGTTCAGCTCTGAAGGGTTTTATCTTTAAGCCTCTTGCTGAATAAAACCACTCTCTTTCTATAGTCCAGACTTCACTACGTGCCAAACACAGTATTTGTGGCTGCAAATGAGCACCAGATGCTTCATGTTCTGGCTATTACAGCATATGCACAGTAATCTACAGATCACGCAACATTCTTCAGCTTTCCTCTGCTGACTCCCTTCCAATGTATCTTTAAAGACATTTGCGGTATCTTTATTTCTTTTACATAGTGCTTGCGCCCATTGTGGATAAACATGAATAACCCTTTTGGAGGTTATCAGAACAGTTACCTGTACGGAGATTTGGTTGGCTTTCACTAATATACACAATACACATGCTGCCAAACATGCAAGTCATGGAGCTCTGACGACGTAAAATTAGGCCTGAGCAGCAAATTTCATTTCTTTTTTTTCTCTTTTTTTTTATAAGAAACTGTTTGATCAAGCTGTAAATTTACAGGCAGCTTCTGCGGAAAAAAAAAACCAAACCAAAACAAAACAAAAAAAAGTAAAGTAGCCTGAATGAGTATTATGGTAATGGATAACATTTTGTAAGCAGGACAGAGGAATTGCTTCTCTAGGCCTGTTACAGCAGGGATGAGATAGGCCTAGTTCAAATATAAGACAGATTTTCCAAAACAGATTATTATTTTGGGATTTCTTTGGGATTTTTTTGTTTGTTTTTCAAAAAACATTTTCCCAGCATGTTTTTCCCTGTAAACCTTGCCCTCTACCAATGAATAAAGCATATTTCTTTTGAAGCATATTTTCTGTGACCGTTGTTGTCTAGAAAAGACAGTTAGAAGATGGTTATTTTCTCAAATAAAAAAAAAAAGTTTTGCTTATTGCATGGTGAATCAAATACTTGACCCACGTAACTTCATGACTATGAAAAGCTCCAACTCTCCTTATGCACAAAATGCACTGCTTTCTTTGTGATGTCTTCTGAATCCACCACAAGTCTTCATTATTACTTGTGTTTGCACCCTTGATCCAGCTGGAAGTCTTTATAGCTACAGAAATTTGGGATCTGCCAAAAAACAAAAAGCAAGTACCTGAAATCTTGATAGAAAGACATTTCTTAATGGATTTTGTGAAAAATGTGTTGTTTCAGGAAGGTAAACAGCCACTTTATTAACCAAAAGTCAAGGCATATAGGTACCTAATTCTCTTCTGAAGCAATGAGATTGAAGTGTTTAAATATTTCTGCAAACCTAGGCCTTTGACAAAGATGAACGATCACATAATCTGAACTGAGGTGTATTTTTTCCTTATCATTTCTTTTTTTCTGTTGTTATTCCTTATCCTCTCCTTCCCCCATTCCCTTCACTATTTTTACAATTTCTTTGCTAGTGAACCCACAGCTCACTCTTCTTCAGTGTGCAACAAATCAGCCCAAGGACTATGTAATTTTACAAATGTAAGAGAGAATGAATAGCAGAATAGGTGGCATAAACAAGACCAAGCAGATATCTGCCAAGTAGTTCCTGGGTTCAGGAAGCTAATTACCCCTGTGTCGTGCTTTGGGCCGGACCAGCCACCGAGGCAGATGACAGATGCTCTCCCCACCTCTCTCTTCAAGCAGAGGAGGGAGAGAGAGAAAGAGACTTAGGAGTTTAGAAAAAACTAAACTACTTTAATGAAATATTAATAATAAAATAATAAAAAGAAAATAATGAAATGTATACAAAACTGGATCAAGCTCCCAGGATGACAATCATGTCACTAACGGTGGGCACTGGGGAAGTCTCAGACTGGACTCAGTGACAGATGGGAACTGGATTCCAGATCTGGATTCAGGATCGGGATAAAAGGCAGACAAACAAACAGAGTCCTCCTCGGACGCCGGCCATTGAAGAAAGAAGACTGACCCTTTGATTCCTCAGCTTTTATACTGAGCACGAGGCAGATGGAATACCCTGTTGGTCAGGTTTGGGTCACCTGTCCTGTCTGCTCCTCCCCGCAGGGGTGACCCCTCTACGCTTTTCCGCTTCCCACCCTCCAACGGGGCAAGTAACAAAGTTGGCTGCCCTTGGTTGTGACAGCAATGAGTGTAAGCAGGAGCCTCTCTGCATCCCATCCCTTGGCATCAACTATAAACATGGGTCTTGTCACTCTCAGAGCCAACAGTTTCTGCACAACGTGCTGTTCATTTCAGCAGTTAGAAGAGGCTGAGCTAAAAAGTAAAGTTACTGAGCAGAAAATTGGTTCTGTTTTACCTCAAACCAGGACACCCTGTCTGCACGCGTCAACTCCACAGGCACACGTGCGCAATGCAGAGAGCAGCGTGACACGCCAGGGCTGTATCTGCAGTAGGAGACAGTAGAGGATGGGGCGACAGAACCAGGTGTTACTGAGGGCTTGATGCCCATGTCACACGCGTTTCACAGGATTTATTCTGGACTAACTTTAGGCAGGTTCATTAGGGTTTGGAAGAGATCTGCCGGTTTAAGTGAAACTGACTGGAACCCAGTTCATGCGCTCTGAGATCACACCTGATGCGCAACAAAGCACAGCAACTGGAAACAACCAACTGAGCTTCACAGTGCCCTCCTGCTCCAAACCTGGGCGCTGATGTAAGTGCATCCCATGTCATTTAAAATTCTCTTGATTTCACAAGGATCGTATGTAATTTTCCCAGTCAGTTTTGGGGAAATGGACCTAAATGGAAATTGACTTTTAAATAGGAAGTGATATTGTCCTGATCAGGGAAAACATTGCATTGTACTAGGAAGTTTACGTGTCTTGTTCCAGACTGTCTGGATGGAAAGGAAGAACATGTACAGAGGAGACGTTACAGTCTAGGATTTCTATAAATGTAAAGGTTTAAAAAGTCAACAGAAATACCTCTTGAAATGTAAAATATTGGTTATGAAAGAAATATCTTTTTTTTTTTTTTTTTTAGAGCAACCACTAGTGACATTCTATCCTTTAAGGACGAGAAAAATAGTCTGAAACATAAAAATAATGACAGAGGTTTTTTCCCTCCGAATGTGGAACACACTCAGGTGAAGCTGAAACTGAATTCCCAGCTAGAACTCTGCTGCAGCATGCAAAGCTACCTAAATCAAAGTGACAGTCCAACAAGGGTCTGAGAAATATGTCACAACAAATTCCTTTAAAATAGAAAATAATTTCACATGCTCTCCAGACCATTACCATTTTGTAATTGTAAAGAGAGATGAACATTGCACAAGGATATTTCAGGTGTTCTTTACTCTTATCCATATCCACATTTTTAGTGATTGCAACTCTTTTATTCTATTGCTATGTTTACTAAAAAGGTGCTTTATGTAGAACATCTTCTACACCTATAATCTTAAGGAAATCTTTCTTTACATTGTGTAATTTGCATTTTTTCATTATTTTTTACTATGAGTAACCTGTGTAATTCATTCTATGAAACGATTTTTTTCTTTAAAAAATTTAGACCTACTTTTTGGATCATTAAGTAGTGCATAATCTTCAAATGGGACATTAAAAACCGTAATCAGTGACATCACCATGACAACCGATTAAGAAATGTCTAGAGAAGATTCTGAAAATGTAATTTTTTAATATAATACATTTAAATGACTTCATCAGAACAAAGCACCCTAAGTAGATTTATTGTGAACTGAATATCTAGAAATAATTTGGCTATAACACTAAAAACCTTCTCAATGTGACTTCAATAGATTGGTGGGGGCATCAAAATTCTCCCTGTGACTTTGACAGATTTAGCGGGGGGAGGAGAAGCATCAGAAGAAAAATCTGGTTTCCTTGGACTAACAGACAAACCTGCACTTCAGCGCGTGAGTTACGGAAGTACGGGCACTGATCCTGCCCCCGCTTGCCACGGCAGCACTGCTGTTACTCAGCCGCAGCTCTAGCAGAGAAAGGCGCTATCTCTGAGCACAGAAGGCAGAGCTGATCTTTATGGCAAATGTCACCAAAGACATTATCTGATTCCTGGTTTAAGTACGCAAAGGTCCAAAAGTTAATTCTTCAGAACGCCTGCGCAGAAGCTACCTGGCTTTAAAAAGCTCTGAAGTTCCTCAGTACATAGGTTTGTATCCTTAAGGATGAATGTACTTCAGTTGGAAGCATTAAACAAATTAGCTCCTTCAACACCAATGGGGTTTACAGACCTCGGCCCGTCTTTTCTAAGTCTTTTGGTCTTGCTACATCACACGTTGCATTTCATTAATTGTTTTTTGGTGCATACTTCTTCCTATATCATTTACAAAGTCTACTGACTTGTAGCTACACATCACACCAGGTGAGGGCCTCTAAGAATCAGGCACTGCTGAAATCCCTGCGCTGCTTTAGCTCCTAGTTATTACAAGATGCTTTGCCCATTGTCCTGCCTGCTCTAATGAGTGAAACTGGAAGCAGTAGAAACATCGTTATGACACACAACAACAGTCAAATATAAATAAAACACGCCATAAAATGCCTACCTGCAATATACTGTGTTACAAGGTTATATAGATTATATGCTCAGTAGTTGAAGAAAAGGCACTCGTGAGAGTAAAAACCAATCAAAATAGTACATTTAAATGTATCAACAAAAGCTTAAAAAGAAAAAAAAAAGTGTTTCTACAGATAATCTGTTTGAAGAGATTATTTATACTTCACAAGAGTAAACTACCCAGCGCACTTGCTGTAAAAGTGTTGGCTCATCCTCAAAATAGCTAAAATAACATTGGAATTTCTTCCTCGCATCTTCCGTTTTCCAACCTGTCCGTTCAAGTTACAGCTTGTTCTTGTCTTTTATGGTTACATCTCCTGCTTCTGCCAGCTGTGTTTATTATGCCCTTTCCTAGATTAGCTCTTGTGTTAGTTAGCCCTGCCACAAGCAGAGCGCCGGTTTACGGTGCAGCGTTTCCCAAGCGCTGTATTGTGGTAAGTGTTGCGCTTGCATGGCTGGGGGTGGGGGCGTGGGGGTCAGCTTCCCACATCCCACACAGCGTTCCCTTGGAACGATACAGCCTTTTCCTCCTGCAGGGAGTTCACGGAAGGGGCAGTATCTCACCTACTGTAAACTGGCACTGCTCCGACTACATTGTCTGCGTCTGGGATATTTTATATCAGCTGCAAAAAGTATTTTGAATCCAGGCTCTTCTTAGTCAAGAATTTTGTCTGATAAAAGAGGCTACTGACTTTGGGACGCTCATCTGCAAAATGCTTTAAAGCAGAGGCAGGAAAAGGTTTTAAACGTCTTCTGAAAATTGGGTGTTTTGAGTTGGTATCAAAACTATAGGCATTCCCAAATCACCAATCCGTTCTGAAAACCCAGGCCATTATACTTACAAAACACTGACTCTCTATTAAACTCCTTGTTATTCTTTTACTAATGAGACACTTTACCAGCCTGTCATCACCTGCTGTGATTAATTCTCTACTTGTAAAATTTTAGCTCTCTCTCTGCTGCTGCTGTTAATGTGCTTTGTACCAAATAAAAATGAAGTTGATGTTTACAAATCCTGTCTGGAGGTTGCTTTAAAAAAGCTCTTCTTTGGCTTACAGTAATGAGGCCAAATGTACTGATTTTTGTTCAAAATTGTTCTGGATAATTAAACACTGTAACAGACTACCATGGAAGGTGTGAAACTCACCATTGCTTAAAGAGCTTTGTAACATAGTATCTTTTAAAATGCACGCTTTGTTATTACCTGCCTATGGTTCACATACACAGGAATTTAGATTTGAGGATTGTTTGCATTCTTTTAATCTTAGTAACATTTGTGAATCTAGGAATAAGCGTAGAAGACATTTCTAAAAACCAGGATCTATGTAGTCATACAGTCATCTTGAATAAAAACTGATAGGAAAAAACTAGAGCACAGCATCTTTGCACTGTGCAGTGCACGTTGCATTACTAACACCAGGGTGAAACTGATCTCAAGCAGATCAGGGAACAAGAACTCTAAGCAATAGAAACCTGCAATTCTGCGCTGTGTAACCCCTTCTCGTGGAGCTGTGCAGTTCTCCAGGAAAGGACCTTCCCTCGGGTGTTATCTAAAGAGAGAAGTTAACACGCAGGTGTTGACTCGTATAATGATGAGCGTACCCCTCTCCCAATCCTGCGTATTCTGAACCCAATCCAGCCCACAGCCCAAGCCTCTGTAATACTTTCCATAATGCAGTGAAACGAAGGAGGGGTTACTACTGCTGAGTAGATCTTTGTTGAAGGTTTTTTCTTTTACTTCCTAAGTAGATCTTTGGGATGCTCTAGGACCTTAATAGACAACATGAGTGAAAAATAGTCCTGAATGACACTTTCACTGTTACATAGTAATGTACTTGCAATTCGAGACTGGATGCCTGAGTATCCTCCTGTATTAAAAGAACTTCAGAAGCTATTCTGCCCCACAATTTATAAGGAATGAAGGAAGACAACGTCTAATTCATCTAAAGAGCACAGTGGCAATGTTCAGATTGCAGGCTTCTCAGGAACTAATGTATTTAAAGAGCTTTTATGCTGGAGACAGTTAGCTCTCTCCCTTTTTCATACTAAATAAATTTCATTACATTAAATAGGATGAAGCCATCGGCTTTCTTTGTCTTCTACCTTAAAATCTCCTAATGCCTTGCAAATCTCAAATGTCCAAACTTCATACAGTAGATGGGTCTTGCAACAATGCAGATTTCTAATCATATTCATTCTTCAGTTCTCTCAGATATACATATTTACCAAAAAAATACACACAATTTTCCATTTCGGTGCTGTGATTTTCTGTTTGTACCTACTGTTTTCCCAGAGCTGGAGGAGGATTCCTACTGCCATCCTGGGAAAATGCTTCACTTTCAAAAATTTAAAACACAGTAAAAAGGAATAGATAGATGAAACTTCATATTTATTATAAAACTAGAGAAAATGTGGCAGAAAAAAACTAGTATGCAGTAAACAAGTGTGTATAAATTACAGTCACTTCACGGAAAGACAGACGGTGGAAGCCAGATTAGAATGAAATCTGAACACACAAAAATTGAAAGCCATTATAAGAGAAAAAACGACTATTGAATCTCAAGGCCTGCATTCTTCCTCCCTAAAGTATGGAATGAAAGCCAGTAAAATCTCAAACCACTTCCTTCCACTTGAAATCTGAAGCAATCCTCAATAACAGAGAACTGCAAAACAGCTTTTTAAGCTGTGGTATTAGAACATTTATTACTGAGAACCATAATGAGAATTAATGGAAAGGTATGCAGGTTTTTATGTCTTTAACAGAGGAGAATGACCTCTTCTGAAAACATTATGGCAACCACAATTTTAAATTTTTTTCAGGATAGTTTTTTTTACATAGTCTGAAATGCCAGATGAGATTTATATATGGCAGCAAGAAACATACTTTAAAAAACAGATATGTATCATATTTGCTTCATTTTACTGCTGCGTCAGCTTGGGTGTAAGATGTGACAGTTCTGGCACTGGTGGGCACCTATCCATGGGAAATTAAACTCAGCTCGGCAGAGTATTTCACAGGAACCCATGAATAGTGGGATCCTTCCTTTCTTTCTTTACTAAGATCTAAGCTGAAAATCTAGGGTATGTCTACATGGATGGGTACAGACAAACACGAGTTCTCTCTGCCAGCTCCCAGCTGTATGAATTCAAATCATTTCCACTCAAAATGTCATGTAGGTTTGTTAGTGCTTAGTCTAGCTAATAACACCCTACCATGCGGCACAGTACAGATAAACCTTTGCAAGTGCAAACTCCCGAGTCCCACTGTGCCACTTTACCACTCATACCTAGTTTAAAAGTACCATTTTAGGATTGCATCATTTGGAGACGTATATGGAAAGCCTTTAAAAGTCTATCTTTATGTATTATACCTGTTAGAAACTACAGCCCAGATCTGAAATGAGTGTAGAGAGAAGCATCATTATGCATCATCACTGAATCCAGTACTGCAAGCCTAGAATACTACTCAGTATCAGTCACGGTGCTACCTACATTATTTCCAATTGTACTGAGTACATCAGTGGAAAGCAGTTATTGGAATGACCATATTCCATGTGAAGCTAGTTTAAAAGTACCCATTAACTCCCATGAGAAAAACCAGCCATTAAAATACCAACTGTTCAATTCTGTTTGCTTATTTCTCTGCCACTGCATTTTCATTAAAATCATTTATCTTTCCTTACTAGGAATCTGCCATGTTGATACTAATGAATAATCAATGTGAAAACTCTACCAGTGGCTTTTTAACATGTATTTCAAAATGGAAGCCAAATGTTTCTGTGTTATTTTGATACTTAACAAAACCAAAATTATTATTTACAAGGGCATAGCTTAAATAATTTGGTGTACTCAAACTGTTACAAACCTACAACAAACAAGCAAATACTCTGAGAAGGCTTTGAACTCTGAGATTTTACTTCTTTTCATGCATTTTGTGACCAAAGAAAGAGAAAGAAGCACAGCAATCAGGTTCATAAAACAGAGTTATCTGTTCAGTTGCGTGTGCTGTGAAAGGCTGAAAGTTCAGCTGTGTATTTGAGTGCCTGTTGGATCAGTTACACTGCATCTTTTCAGTTCTCCACAGGCCAGCCCCCAGCGGTGCAATCAGCCCCGAGCGCCTTTCACATCTGCGCGCTCCCACTGAACCCGGTGGGAGTCCATATGGGCGCAGGGAGTCCTTCCTGCTGCCTGCACTGCAGGGCTAGGTCAGAGCCGCTTGAAAGATTCTGGTCCAGACAGTGATGGAGTAAACAGCATTAATGTTTTAAAAAGGTAAATAGCAAATATCACTATCACTATAAACTAAGATGACAATTTTGGACAAATGGATAACGAGCCTAGGCATTGCTTTCCTAAATTATTGCAAGTAGCTCCACTGTATAACATATGAGAGAGACATGTATAAATAATATTAAAATACATTACTACAGGATGCTATCCATTATTTCGTAGCACTTATACATTATAATGTGCATTAGTTCTTACTGTCCTACTCAACACTGCCCTAAATAACTAAGGGGGAAAATGTGTATTAATCATTTACTGATTACTAATATATTACTTACAAGTGGCCATAAATTAAAAGTGTAATTTTTACAGTAAAAATGTGTTCCTTAAGGCACAGACACAATGAACTTAATGTAGATTCTTTTTATTTACATGTTTAACAAAATTTATATATAGTTTAAGGTTAAGAATGTGGGAGAACCCTGTAAAAGTGAAAAAGATACATACTAATGAAGTGCTACTGCCCTAAAAAGAACTGTACACCGTATTGCAATATGCAATATGGTCAAGTTTTATTCTCCTCCCATAGTTTACTCATCTCCAAACTACAGATCCTATTAAAGTCAATGGAAAAAAGTTGTAAATTTCTTAAGCCACAGTTGATGAGGCCATTTGATACATCCGAAACTGTATTCAGTGTAGAAATGTCTTCTCCCTTCTTGCTGAAGATATACACAGAATAAAATATGTTAGCAAAGATATAAATGTCAGGGATGTCAATAGGATTTAGAGATAGATTATATATGCTGCAATTTTCAAGATATCCAAAATGGTTTTGGACCATCTATAGTGACAGGCAAAATGCAGAGCTTATCTGAGGAACGACAGGGACATCGGCTCACCTGTGATTTACCTGCACGCTATAAGATGAAAGTTGTATTTCTGCTACTGCAGAATCAAATCAGAAACCTGGTTAAGAGTGGCCCCGTAGTCTTCCTGTGCTCCTGGTACGGAAGAAATAATCTAAGCCCTTTACTTGGCGCACTCTGCCAATTCTAACTTGTCTTACCAACACACCTGCACTGAGGGGCACCGTGTGTCGGAGACTCAGCCACTGCGTGGCTACCTGGATGGCAGAGCACGCACTCAGGCCACCACCTACCCCGGTAATTCCAACAGTCAGCACACAGCAAATTGGAATCTTGTCCTCTATCTATGAAACAGATTGTCCATGTGTAATAGGATGCTGACATAAAATAAGTTTGAGTTCTGTAAACTTGTAATTTTTGAAAAAACTTTTGTGTTTACTATAGCAATTTGGAGGAAGATGATGCAATCAGCACCAAAATACCATCAGCAGTATTTTTATCAACTGCAGAACCAGGAACTAAATCCTCCCCACGCCCCCTGCATGCCACTTGATACTATGCATAGCCTGTCTGACATGCAGGTGGAGCTACCCTCTACAGTAAATGAACCTCCAAAGTATTTCTTCTGCAGCCATTTTAGTCATGCGAGTTTGGGGTGTTGACCGAGAATTTTCTCATTCTACTGATTACACAAAGGCTTTCCAGTGAAACGACTGTGCATACCATTAACACTCATCTTAGACACGGAACTCCTGGGACACTAGGAAAAAAGTCTCTTTTTGGGTTTTTTTTAGGCCAAATACAGGTTTCTTTTTCACAGATAAATTCTCTACAATTTTTTCTTCATTTTCTTTTTTTTTAATGCTCAAAATGATTTTTAGACAGAAGCACCCTTTGGTGAGCAGCATCTGTTCAGCATATTAGTTCAGTTAAATATTGCCTGATAAGTAATGAAGCTCGTATGTTTTCTACAGGTTTTTCTTGAAACAAACTTTGCTGTTACTTGTACTTGACTTTTCTAAAATATTTCTCTTCCAGGGAAGCATTCTGAAACAAAAAAGAAGACAGCAAATGATCTACACCACATTTCAGTGGCCTGAAAGTATTATTACAACCAAAAACCTAAAAGATATGCCTTTTCTTTTTAATCTGCTAATGGATAACTTAACTAGGTGGCAATAATACTTAGCATTTTACATGTCACATAAAATACTCAAATCTAAACTAATCAGTTTTTAAAATCGTATCTCACTGAGCATTGCTGATCCCAGTTTCTAGCTAGGGAAACTGAGGCAGGAAGCAAGACGACTTTGCTGAGGGCTACCCAGTTACCCTTTGCTCTCCTTGTGGTCCTTTATGCTTTTGCAACCCCCGTTGCTGGCGTAAGCAGGGTCAGAACTCACATTAAAGACAGGTACCTGCAGCTCATTTAACAGCATACAACAAATACATGCAGCAGTCCCAGATGGTATGCAGTTTTTTACATTCAAGTAAATCTTTCAGTATTCTTATTCACATGCCCCACAGATCCTAGAAACTATTTCCTACTGGTAGAAAGCTACTGAAAACAATAAAGACCTCATACATGAAAAGGAACCTGTTAAAAAACATGAACAAGTTTCTCAAGTAAGTGAAGGGACTGTGTGGCTCAGGGGAATGGTTATTGAATTCTAGAAAGCTTTAAATCTAAGACACCTTTTGAATCCATCCCAGATTCACCGTGAATGAAAACCATTACCATCGTATATGCGCCGAGGTATGTGAGATGAATTTGGTGTCTCAATCCAGTGTCTTCTGAGCAGTCATTCGGATCACAAAGTCACTATGACATCTTTCAGCAACTGGCATCCTTATTGATGGAATCAACAGGATTTAATGGCCATGGAGACTGAACTACCTTCGCTCACACTTCAGGCATGTTGATGAGGCAGAGGGGATGTTTGTGCTGTCATTGACTACACTATTGCAGCCTGTAGATAAACGGAGGGATTTCAGTTTTCAAGGCTGTCAATCTGGCATTTTCCACAAGAAGGAAACGCACTAAAAACAAAGGGGGGAGCAGTCCAGCTCCAAATGACACTAATAGTGATGAATGGCTTGGAAGACCACACTTAGTATCATTCCTGTTTGTTTAAAATAAAAAGCACATGCCAAGTTTTCATTGTCCTGATTCTCAGTCCTTTTTAAAAGAACCGGCTGTAAGTGGAGAGAGAAGGAAAAGACAGCACAAGTGCGTGCTGTAGGACTGCATTGAAACGCTACCGGGCTGAAATGATAGGAACTCTTTGCATATAGCAGTTGGAAACCCAAATGTAACGTAGTTCTGTATTTCAAGCAGCTCAGGCACAACAAGCGTCTAACCAGAACGCATGAGGAGTGAAAGTACTTCCACAGAGTGATAGCTTCAGTAAAATTAGTTATTACGGATGGGAAACACATTAATTTTTTACTTTTTCTTGACAGTGAGATTCCTAGCTGCTGACAAGTTTATCAGGAAACTTGGTGAGATTTGTTATGACATTTCATAGTAACTCCACTTTATAGGAAAAATTCAAATGGCTGCCAACATTTTGTGGAGAAAGACAACAAACAAACAAAAGAAGTACTTCTATAGTAACAACTGCTGGGTGAATCTCAAAAGTTGGAGACTTGTATTGTCCTCCTGAGTAAGCATCTGGAAGTGAGGGCTTTACTTTGAAAGGATAAGAACTTAGGCAGACTGCTTTAATAACCACAATGGAAATGGAAGATCATTCTTTAAGTGCTTGCTTTTCAGCGAGAAGATACTTATGATTTTTCTCTTGAAACGAAGAGGAGATTAACCACTGAAAAAAGTTTGTTTTAAAAAGCTCGCAAGCAAATTTCCACAGGCCCAGCTATTGAGTTGAGACACGTGCCAGTAATTTCATAAGGAGTTATGAGATGGAAGGGGAAAGAACTACCAACTGCTTCATTTTCTTCACAGCTCACCAGGACAGACTGTCTCAAAGTATTTTTCTTTGCCATGCTGGTACAACCATAGAAAACAACCATGCAAAAGTTTTCTAAGGGAATCTCTTCTTCCTATTGTTACTGGCTTACTTGGAAAACAACATGCCAGAAATATCAAAGGAGGACATTTTTCAAGATTAATACTCCAACCCTGTTTTTCAAGCCCAGGAAGTTCACCTCATTTGTGTGAGTCTCAAGCAGGCTATGCAACTCTGTACGCTTAACCGAATGAGGTGCTGAAGCTTTTGTTATGCTCCCAACATTTCAAACAAAGTCTTACTTCATTCAGTCACTTCATCTCTGGGCTCGCGACACCACACATAACTACGTAAGGCACCTGTACCTAGCAAATCCATAGCCTGAAGTAAGTAAGAAGACACACGGTTTCTGTCACAACGAATATGTATTCCAGCAGTCAATCAACGTGTTACATATCTGTAAAGACACATAGGATAGTTTGTCAGTAAGATGACCTTTCTGTCACCCACTCATCCAGCTGCTGAATTTATCAGCCCGGAGGCTACAGATGAGAGACTGCAACAATTCTCTCATTGCATGAAGGTAGCCTAAGAGAAGAAGCCACCGTTGATAAGCTAAGTGCTAAAACACCATCACAACAGGAGCGTATCTGAACACATTTGCTTGCCGGTCTCGTCTTTTCAGTGCTCAGCCTTTGGTTCTTTTTTGCTTTTCCTTGAGTTTCGTTTTTGCATTTTTTAACCTGCAACACTAATTTCAGACACTGGTTGCAGCATATCTGTAGGAGACACTAATTAATTATACAACAGAATCTTCTAAAATTTATCACGTTTTAATCAAGGAGTCGACACAATTAACAAAAATCTACTTCCCTTCTGCATTTTGTTGGCTCCACAATAACCAGCATAATTTCTGAGAATGGAAAGGCTTAAATTTTGCCCTTTTAAAGCAGGAATTACTAGCACACCTGTGTGAGTTACAGGATTAAATTCCACAGAGCTTTCACGGTGCTCTAAAGGATAAAAACACATTAGTAGAGATCAATGGATGCTACAGAGCCAAATGATGCACTTTTAAAAAGGTCATTTTATGGTAGGGAGTTAAACCTGGATTCCATCACTTAGTCACCCTCCGCTATGTGTCCTCCTCCTGGAGGAGCTCAGATACACAGGCCAGATACCAGAGGAAAACAAAGAGAAACAAGCTGCTAGTTGTCAGTGACAGCAAGAAACCGCATAGGTCAAAAGTTCGGATTTTGGTTCAAGTTCGCTCCCTCATGTCGAACAAAGTCAAAATGTCCACTGTAACTATGGCCTTGGTTTTTGATCCACACCAGTGAGGAAACTTTCCCCTTTGCTGGAAGTTACTTTATAAGGCATCATGTTTATCTGTAGCAAATGTATATGTTAGGAATACATATATATATATATGCTCACTGCTCCCACGCTGCTCACTGGTCATTGCTATGGGACAGCCTGCACCGGAAATCTGTATTTTTAAATATTGCATTATACCAATTTATCTTCTCTCTAATGAACATCATCTCTCAAATGTTCCTTGAATCCAGTATACAGTTCCAATCTGGACTGAGTAGTGCATGTTTGATAAGGTACAATTAAAATACCAACAAAGAGGCTTACAAGTAATCCTTTTTTGGTTTTCAGCAGCAAATTAGTCATACCTGAAGCAACAACACAAAACCTGTATTTCAGTCGGCTGCCTTCCGAAACTGTTGTAGTAATTGCACACAAGTAAATCATGGTTTCTAACGTAAACATTAATAAAGGCTATACCATATTTGTGCTGACAATGTGCAGTAACAGAGCACAATATCTACCTTTCCAGATTGCCAGTATTAAAAAAACTGATAAAAATATGTTTCCCTGGTTGTTTGTTCTCTAGAGATAAAGTAAAGAAATTATTCTTGTAACACTGCAGAGGGTAGAAAATATTTCTGTTTAATGATAAGTATCTATACATTCTTGCCTGAATAAAGTAAAACAACCCAAACCAGTGTACATACATGTACAACCTCCATGAAAATGGAGGACAGTCGTACCCTTAAACAGAAGGACCACTGTATAGATCACAGCGAGTCGCTGAGGATATCAATAAAATTCCAGAGGTACTGCTGGGCTTTCAGTGGGTGTGTAATTAGGAATCGCATTATTTAATGGTCAGCTGCCATCAAACACGGACATGCGTAGCAAGATCCCAAGTCTTTCACCCGAACTCCGAGATGACGAACCAAAACACAACACAGCCTTGTGTCAAATAAATAAGCCCAAATACGCTCTAGGTAGCTGCAAAGCAAGGCACAATTGTGGGGCGGGACACTACATAAAACAGATACCAAGTTTCTCTCTTACAGCTATCTTACATACACTACATTGGAAAAAGGACAAGGCACTAGAATTTTTTGCACCCATTTTGATGACTACCAGGTCTGTAAACTGCCATAGCACTGTAACCGAGCCCAGCATTCCCCCACAAAATGTTGCACTTGCAGAGAAAACCCTTCAAAAGGATCTTAATGAGAAACAGAATGGGGCAAAAGAAAAAGCAGGGATACTTGCCTGTTCAATGAAATTTAGCAGGGCTAAAAAGCCCACAACCTGCATCCTTTAATTTCCTATAGCCTGCTCGCTTAACTCCAGTTCCTACTTCAACTCTGTACAAAAAAGTACACAAGTTTGTGCCAAATCAAGAAAACTGTGCATATAACAATCCCAAATCATTTGCTGTGCCTTAGTAATCTCTTCTCCATGTTTCCTATTAAAGGGTCATGGGATTAAGGACTTTTATCTCAAGTTTACTGGCTCTTTCACTTAAAATTTTGCCTTATTGGATTATATTTGTGTAATGTTTCTAAGGCACTATGAAGCTATTAGATAAGTGATGCCAAGAAATGGAAATCATTCACCAACATTAAGAAACGCCACACCATTTAGATTTCCCTTTGGCCTAATTTTAGAACACATTATGTGTTAAATCTATGCTTAATATACAGAATGTATTTCTTCAGTATTTATCTGCCACTGCACTGTGTAAACTGGTTTCACCCCCAGAACAATACGTAGCTCTTAATTCCGTCCTTTGTCTCTGCCTTAGGGAAACCACACCTTTGGCTGAGCTTTCACGCTGGTTCAGCAATATTTGAGCACAGTGCAAAAAAAAAAAAAATTAAAAAATCAGTCTCTAGCATATAGTCTCACTGATATTCTTTACTTTGGTATTTACTCTGTATCTTCCTGTCAGGACATTTGTTGACATGTATTCTCTGTCTGTAGCTCTACATGCTCACTTGTAAACTGCACAGCTAAACCCAGCGTTGCGCAAGGGCTGGGAGTGTTCCCTATCTTAGCATGCATTATGAGTGCATTCTGTGGTAGCCAGGAAACCTCAGGCAACGAATTCTACCCATGCTGGATTCAATGCTGAATTCTGCATTTAAATGACCAAAACACTATGGGGTGTATTTTCATATCTGTGCTTCCTATATGGGCATCACAAAGAATATTCTATCTAAAAATATCCAAGAGAGATTTTTATTGACATGAACATGATCCTTATTGGTACAAGCACTCCAGCCTTGTACTTGTACTTCCTTGCCTTCATACTTCAGCTCATGGATGTGATCAGTTAAGCACACAACATGGCAGAATACCATCCTAATATAGTTATTCTTTTTTATATAGAGTCCACTGAATACACACACCCTGGTGAAATGAGAGCTGACTGATATTAAATGAGTTTCTCAGGGACTCTGGGATTACAGATCAAGAACCCGGACCTTCACTAAACCACCTGATTTGTCATAGACAGTATTGGATCTGTGAGAAAAATCCATTGCAAAGTATATGATGCAAGCAAACATAACCCAAGGAGTGAAGGTATGACACTGCAGCTGGTTCATTACTATCATGACCGTTGCTTCAGATGTCTTCATTCACAGACCGACCTTCACCGTAAAAACAAATCAATTTCCTGAGTACTTAAAGGAACTTGATTAGTCCACTGACTGCAGTATCATCCAATAATAATCATTACATCTTCCTCACAAAAAATGTTAAGTATTACTTACTTACATAACCTGGTTTAAGCTTCCACTCATCCCACATGTTTTTAACCTCACCTCTCCCATCTGCGCACAGGACAGTTACACAGCCTGAGGAGTAAATGCTTCTTTCCCCCTATGTATAACTTTACATATACTTGTATATGTACACACATACACGCAATATATACATACAGAGCACACGGGAGAAAGCTCAGTGGTATGCTGCAAGTTTTAGATTCATCATGTATGGAACAATGAAGGATAACAGGGAATAAAAACTTACAGTTTTGGAAGGAAAAATAATTTCACAATGACCTTATTGTGTACAAGACTAGATACCTTTTTTTTTTTTTTAAATTGCCTATTTCTGTTGTACCAACTGAGAACGTGAGTGATATCAATCAGCAAAATAAAGGAGAAACTTTGAAGGTACTACCACGTTTCACTCACCACAGAAGAGACATAACATATATAGGTAATGAGATACACAGTGGAATTGTTATTTGGGTTGCTGAAGACACTGGCACCATTACTTGGCTGGATTCTACAGCTCCCACTTAGCCACTACTCCTCAATGTTCTCAAACCAGAAATCAGCCTGGCAGAAGGTCTAAATCAACCCAAAAAAACCATCCCAAATGGATGTGAAATAACATCTAGCACCTGAGATCCCACGCTGAAGCTGGACTGAATTTAACCACTTGGGAGGACTTACTGATGGCAGTGTCACGCAAAGCCAAGCCCAATGCTATTTTGCAGGATTGTACCTGTTGCCCTGAGTTTGGTGTTAAACACAGATCTCAGTAAGTGCATCCATTTTTGTTTGCCTCTTTTGATGCAATAAAGCACTGAAAATTGGAATCTTGCGCAAAAGAGAAAAAAATAAATTGCAAGCCTTTCATTTACATAAATTGGAAAATGATCTGAATTAAACAGACATGGTTTTCCTTTATAGTTGCTAACATCCTACACGTCTGAAAACTTTATGCTTGAAGTGGCTTATCATAAATAGACATTTCTGAAGGTCCCTCAAGGCAGATGAGTGCACTTCTAGAGAATTAGACACAGCTTTGTTTGAGAGCATCCTAAATTTCTTTAATTTCAATGACAGAAAAGTTGTCAAGTAATATGTAACATCAATTTTGCCCTGATCATCTGTGATGGAGTCTGTCAGCAATATCCATTCTTAATTCAAAGTAAACTAATTTTATTTTCCTTTTTCTAAACCAGCATATCCATCTCAGTTTTACTGCTTACAGAGATTATAAAATAACTAGCATAGAAAACAGGTAGACCCTGTTCATTCATAGGCAATCACACAGCCTTGCAAAATCATTTTGGTAAGTGTCTCTGTAGACAGCTGTCTCCAATATGAACACAAATTATGATCTCGAAGGTTAAAGGTTAGAAGATTTCTTCACCTGCAAGCCCATCTCCTCTGAGCTGGTCCTTCGCTTTTTCTGGCAGAGTGCAAGTGCTACATTTAAAGCCTTTGTTTAATTAATCACCACTGCAAAGAAACTGATTTGAAGTTTTTAAACTGTTTACGTAGATACTTGAAGGCAGCTCCCAGTGAAATTTCTGCTCTCACACCAGTATATAATGGAGTAGCTGTACTGACATCAGTGAAGATGCTCTAGAAACCCATCGTTGTAACATAGGTCAGATGGTGGTCCCTGGGCTCTGTAAGATGTTGACCTATTCAGAGAAAGGTCAGTTTGCTGCAGAAGACAGTTTATAAGCAGAAAATAACCTAACGTATACTGGTGCTAAACGCTTTTGATCTGACCAGGAATATTTTGCACACACACAAACTAACAGAAATACGGGTATCTTGAAGCACATGAAAGCTGATCCTGTGTTGTGTGAGATTTTGCAACCTCAGACACATACCATTAAAAGAATTTAATTTAGCCTCCTCTTCATGACACCTGAGCAAAATCTTTATCAATCTTTTAAAGCAGGAATTTCCACTCTCGAACGTGCATATTCTTACATATTTACCTCAGTCAGTGGTTTACAGAATTTCAGTGAATTTGGCAAGTGTGTAAACGGGCTCTTAAAATACAGACCTTAATTTGGAAAAAACCCCACAACACCCAAACAGAAAAGAAGTGTGATGAGAAACAAGGAAGACTATAACGCTTATTAACTTCTCTACACAAAAGCTTGTCCACAAAGAATTGTCTGAGGTCCCGAGCTCTGCTGTTCTCCTCAGCCTTTCATCAATTTGGTATGCAAAATTAGTCGCCAAGATTCTTTCTGCTTCGGATAAACCATTGTGAAATTTGGATATTTATTTCACATTTCTATGAAGCTGAAATGAAGAAACTGACAGCATAATTCACACTATATTGATTCAATGCCAGTGGTAGTTAATGGAGAAGCCGATTCTCGCTGAATGTATGACCTACTGATATCCCAAGGCAGTTTTTGTTTCAAATACCTCCAAACACACTGAATTATTTAGAGTGCAAAAATGTTACAAATGTTTGGTACATCTGCAATATCTATACCTATATATAGAGGTATAAATATCTATCAACACCTTTGTAAACATACATATGCACTGAAATTTGGCTGAATGCACCACCACCACTTTAATAAATTTATAAATTGAAGCTAGAAATAACTTTGTAAGAATGCAGAAATATTGAGATAATGTAGGTATTTAGCAGTGTGCAATCTTTAAGGCAGACACGGATATGTGAGCCCATCATAAATTTCTGCTGTGCAAGGTCCATTTGACTTCACACAGTACAGATCAGAACTCAGAAACTTCTCACAGAACGTTAAAATTTTAAAATACACAGTAACCGTACATCCTTAGTCTCTCAGAAAACAGGAGTTGCCAATTCATTGGGCCAAATCATTTCAACTGTAATTTGATTAACTGTAATGGAGTTACACAAGTGACAAATTTGGTGGTTGTTAGTCTATTGCCCTAAGGTTGCAGTATACTGACCCTTTTTATGTCATTAACCACTGTTTTCGAAGGAGTATACTGCGGTATTGAGTATTTGTCTGCGGATCAGGGGTCTACTTTTTTCTGTAAAGTATGAAATCCAAGTCTTCCTTAGATATTCAAATAATGTTTTAAAAGCATCGGCCATGACATTTTTTATAAATATTTTCCAACTGCCCCATGGATATTGGCACGTATGTGTTCCAACATTAAGAAATGATAAGAGACTTAAGAAGAGATATACTGTGAGAAGGTATCTTCTTAAATTCTTTATTCAATCAGGTGTGAAACAGTATAATATCTTAAAAGGACACATTTGGTAGCATGAAAGACAAGTGCAGTGAAGCTTGAGCTTGCTAAATTCATTGCATTCTTCAACCTTAGAGCTGCAAATAGATTATTTTTAACCTATCAAGAGGATGGCAGGTATTCTGCAAGCAACTGGCATTGTGAAGCAACTTAAATCATCTCTATTTGTTAGCTGGTTTAGTGATTGCTAAACTGTACGGGTTAAGTTTCTTATAAGCTTTTTGCTTTTTTTATTTCACTCGGTAACTTCTAGGCTAATAGCTTGCGTTTCCAAGCCTGACGCAGACAATGCATCCACTGCTCAAAACGGATTTGAAGGCACAGCTTTAGCAAAGCTGGAAGCTTGACTTTTGAAGCAGAGTTTGCAGGGTAGGCTAAAATGTGTCTAAGGTAAAATACAGACATAGGTTCTGCTTTGTGAACCGCAGACCTGCCAAACTACTCTGAATTTATTTGCTTAGTCTCCAGGAAATTACTGCGGTTATCTAACCAAGTCCATCCTAGACTATTATGACAACAAAATATCTTTTGCCCATCTCTTGTGTTTTCCTGATCTCTTGGAACAAGGAGGGCTAGAAGCTTTACTCAGCCTCCCAGGTTTTCACTAATTACATTTATGAAATGGATTTCATTTATTTTGAAAACTGTATAAACTTGTTTATCATTTCAATCTGGCAACACCTTACTATTAAAAAGTTATTGAATTTTTCTGAAGTTCTAAACTTTGCCTGCATTTTTAATTGATGCATATCACTTCTCTTCCTTCGAAACCTGCACTTAGTACATAGACAGATGGATGCACTGAAGCATGATATTAATCAAAAAGAAATCCAAAAATATGCCATAGCATACAGGCGTCTTAGGCCATCCACATACTTGAGTGCGCATTTCCAATCTGGGCAGAGAGTTAGGAATCCCCTTGGTTTTGCATAGAAAACTACACACATTTTCATGCAGATAGAACACTTTACATGATACTTATCAACAAGGAAGCATCCTTCATCTAGTCTACTAATGTGGCTTGTTCTGATGCTGCAGCTTCTGATGCCCAAAAGGCTGTTGCCTCCATATGCTCACTTGTAACTGCCATGACAAAATCTCTGCTACGAAGAGACAGAAGGGGAGCACAATCTCAAGCCTCACACATGAAGAGAAAAAGTTGTCACTGCGTAACGGATGGAAAGACTGGTTCAGAAGGTCACTATTTGACACTGGCAACCAATCTTTGGCTCTGGTAAATATAATGGGAATTCTAAAAATGCAAATAATACATATACTGGGACATGTTCAATGGCATGCTATTCTGTACATAATATTTTCCAAAAACAGTAGGAAGTCCTTTGCATTGCTTAGACTGTAATTCTCTGTGTAGTTTCTTTCTTCATTATATCAGAAAGAAAACACAAAGCGTGTGCTGAATGTCTATGTATGGGCTTCAGGATTTACACATCTTTTATAACCATTTAATTGCACAGATTTCTGTACCTACATATTTTTCTATACTTACAGTTAATATCAATGCAATCTACCTAGGCCAATCAATATGGTATAAAAATACAATTAACAACATAGCCTAGTTGTGAGAACAGTACATTTTAAATGCTTCTGCCTCCTGCCTGATTCTATGACCCAACTCATGCCTGAGTATACCTTCCTTTTAGCGCTCCTTAGTTTGAGAGCAGATCCAGCCAATAACTTCTTGATTGTTAGGATTAAAGGGATTTATTATTGTGTGTGGTTTTCACCTCACAGAGCAGGTAAATAATTTAATTATGATCCCTCTGACTTTTTATGACATGAGCAATTCAAGCAAGCTGTATTTTTAACAGGAATATTTTACTACAAAGGAAGTAATGGGCAGATGGATATGAAACCGACCCAACAGAGACCAGCAGAATCAAGAGACCTGCAGATTAGCGGGAGGGTAAGGCTGCTTCTTTCCTTGTGCAAAGTCTCCAAGTGCTCAACCCCATCAGAAACAGATGAAAAAGAAATTGTATTCCCTGTGAAATCAGGTGTTCCTGATTAGTCAGGTTTTTCTTAGGTGAGAAGCAAGAAGTTCAGTTCTTTGCTTTACGACTTAAACGACTGTTCACTATGTCTGCTTTTGGTTTGAATCCATCTTTTCAAAGTGTTTCTAAAGCTGTCTTTCCTTTCCCACAGATGTTTCAGGAGGCCCTTTTTCTGTTGACCAAGAGGCTATGCACACGCAAACGACTGCATTTGGATGTATCTGTTTAAATACACCTCTCTTCACCCTGGAACCACTTAGCCCACCTCCCTGTGTATATTGGGAGAAGCAGGTTCTGCAGTTGGAATGTTTGTGTGAGGAACAGAGCATGACGCTGAGCTTACTCCTAAGCCTGCTGAAAACCACCGGATCATCTCCATTCACTCCACTGGGCTCTGGAGCCTGCTTAGGAAGCCAAATGCCTGCAGCATGGGCAGGGACAGAACAGTGCCAAACATAACCATAAACCAAAACTGTTACGCATCACCTTCACCCCACGGCAAGGGCCCACATCCACATTTTTGTACCCAGATGGTTACCCAGAAGCTTATCACAGAAAGCGAAATCCTTTCTTCCCATTGTTTGCCACATAGAGACAGAATAAAGATAATGGGGCGGTAGTGCCACACTCAAAACAACATCAGCATGAGTTCTTTCACACATTGTACTTGTAGGGCTGTTTTCAAGTTCTTCTCAGACAAAAGTGTTCTTAAAGTTTTATGTTTGAGCATGCTATTTGTGTTTCAGTCTATTATTATACATGACCAAGGAATTTTAAATGTGTATTTCTCTGACAGTATGAATTGTGATAGATTTTAGCATTCACATCTTACAGTCTAGCTTCAAGCTTTTCTCACACTTGATTTGTATCTCGTGTCTTAGTGGATAACAAAAAAGTGCTTGTATATGAGCTATGAATTTTATGCAGATTCTTTTTACACTGAACCCCATATTCAACATCAAAATTACATATAAACAGTATTTGCTGAGCAGTCAAATCAATGTCCAAATAGTAACTAGAAAAAACTATATTTTCAAGAATATAAGACAAATTAATATAAAGAGCATTACGAATCCTTTGAAGCACAACAAAAGGAGCCATGGTTAAAATTTTAACAAGTTAGAATCATTAGCTAAACAAATTCTGACAGCCTAGCTTTGCACTTCCAGTCACACATGCTCAGAACAAAGGCTTTCTATGTGAGGCAACTTTAATAGGTCCCTCTGCATATGACTAATTTTTCCTCAAACCGTCATTTTTTATTTCGTATTTTACTCTGAATCCTGAAATGCCACATTTTATTAATCTGTGTCACTCATATGGATTGTTAAAAGAACAGACTAGCATTGAAGGAAGTGCATCTCATCATTACCATACATATGTGGGATGACAAAGGAATGCATTAAAATTTGGAAGGGTAACAATTAATAAAAGTAGAACAAGCAAGAATAGAGTATAACCTGTTTTCTGCTAAACTACATTCCGAACTGCACACAGACAGACAAATGGCAATGGCAAGAATTTGTCCAGAAAAGTTCTATTTCACCTTTGCACCCTCAGTAAACAATAAACCAGGGACACGCTCACCGACGGTTGCACCAGCTGTCGTACAGCCAAGTCGATCTCACTGAAGAAGCAAAGATGATAAAACTGAGCATTTGCCTTTATTCCTTTTAGACAACCCTCCCTGTCTGTGTGAAACAGTACCATCCTGTTGAAAACATTTTCATGTATTCAGTAGAATTAGGCAAAAGCAGAAACAATGCATTTTGAATAAACTGGCTCTCCCCTTGGATAATACTGACTGAGGTAACCCGTAAAACTCAAAATACGGACACAGAATTCAGTGTAACTGCATTGTATCTTAATGAAAGTATAGTACGCACTTGGGACAGAAAGGGGGTTGAGAAAAATAGTAAGGTTTATCTGAGCACAGAAGTCTGTTCTAAAGTTCATGTGCACACAACAAAATTCTTGTAATGGCACATTCTAATGGCATATCCTTCCTCTTCAAACATAATCGTAAATCATTTCTATTAAGAGACAAGGAAGGAATGGAAAGAAGCAGCAGTAGAAAAAAAAAAGAAATGCGAAGAATAAAATATACAAAATCTTAACATAAAGTTATCTAGAAGATAGTATTTCCAATACCGAAACACTTGCCTGAGAAACAGGCAGTACAAACTCAGACTGTCCCAAGGAGGAAATAAAACCAAACAAACTACTGACACCGTAATTATCACAGCTCAGTTGTTTACCAACGTGCTCCAATCTAAACAAAATATTGTCACAAAAATAAAATAGCCACGCTGCACTGGCAAAACCAATGGGTGGCAGGCGAGGTAATAGAAAACTTAACTGTTTGCATCCACTAGATGTAAATATTTTTTATTATTATTTGATACTGCAAAAGAGCTTACCACGTAATGATCTCAGCTAACAACCCACATTTATACTGCAGCTTTCCTGTCTGTGCTTTGCGGAATTACCTGTTCCTAATTCCCAGCTTTACTTCCTGAATTTGGAGGACCAGCTTAAGTCTGAGGAGTAGCTGGATTGAATAAGATAGAAAACCTTTTCCTCTCACACAGTGCAAAGTTGCAGATGAGCACTGAAAATGCAACTGACAACTTTCCTTTTAATTGATTTAAATTAGGAGTCTCTCCAACTTTCAAATGGTTTCCTAATGAATTGCTATACGAATAATGGCCCGGAATGTGGATATTTGAAAGCTGCACATTTCAAAACAGCAATGTAGCAGAAAACTATCTCATTTAAAGATATTGAAATAGCGATGGGATGAAAATCCATACAGGTCAAAAACATACTTGTAATGAAAAAAAAGACATACTTGTAATGAAAACAAACTAAGCCTAACTCATGCTGCACGATAACATAGGGTTGTCCTTTAGATAGCTGTCACTTCCTATGGTGCTTCCATCAAGCTCACATTTTAAGTGTCTGCAGTCGAGATAAGCTGTAGGACTTTGAGCTCCCCCAGGTACTCTATTACCTGGAGACCCCATACTATTGCAGTATCTTCTGCTGCTGCCACCTCCCCGAACCTCATTTACTCTCTCCAATCTGTGGTCAACAAAGGTCCACCCTCTTACCCATGGACTACTATAGAACCAGACAGAATTTGGACCATCTCTTCTTTTTTCTTCTGTCTAAAAGCCACTGAAAGAATCCAGTGGATTCTATCCTACCTTTAAGAAAGGTGACATCAGGCAGTGTAGTTTTTGGGCCTAACACACAACCACAACTCTTGCTAAGAATTATTCACACCTGCATCTTTAAAATTATAATATACAGACTTGTACAGCTATTGGATAGCAAAGAAGTTGCTACATGTTGCAACACAGTTAGCATATAACATAAAATGGCATTTGACCCTAACTCTATTACATTTGCTCCCCAGACTACTTGTTTGGGCATCTGCCTAAGGAGAAAACATGACAACAGATGGATATAGACAGAGATGGAGATCTACAAAAAAAATAAGCAGACAATGTTCGTCCTGGTGTCACTACACCATGAATAAACAACTAGGCTTAAAAGATGAAAACACAGTTTCAATAGCATGAGTATTTTGCTGGCCATCACATCAGACACAAAAGAGTAAGTGCTATATAGATATCAGTGTAATATGTTAGGATCCAAAAATCTATTCTCACCTATCTCTGAAGAAGACAGGAAGAGAAAAATTGGGAGACTTTTAAGTCAACCTAACACTTGATGGTTTTTTTCTGCCGAAAAAAATAATTGCAGAAGTTGAAATGCATTCAAAACAAAGTCATTGTATCCATCTATGTTTAGTGAGGTGGAGGAAGAGAAAGGAGTCTAAAGTTAAATTGAAGACTATATAAAACAGGCAAAATCCCAACAATTCTTAGCCTTGGTTGAATATGTGCAGAGCAATTTGGCAATTATTCAGCTATATCTGCATTCACGTCACACCCTGGAATAGCCTAGTGTTTACCTGCAAAAGGTTCTGATTAGCGTTTCAAACCTCCTTGTAAGCAGTCCTCTGAGGAAAGTTGTGTTTTCCTCCCCAGAGGCAGATGGTTAGATGGACAGGAATTAAAAAAAATGTCTGTCTTACATTTCTCTGGTTCTCCACATTGCAAGCAAGACTTCCTAGAGAGGATGAGCAAAGAAAATCATTAGACATTCCTAAATGAATATAGTGATTTCTGTCCCCACAGACTGGATGATAAAACCAAAGAAGAAAAGTTGTCCCTAAATTTTGAAACACTTCTACTGACAAAATTCACGCAAATCAACAGCGCAATTATAGTTAAGTTACCCGTGTCAATAGTCCATCACCCCATCAATCTGCTCTGGGAAGAATGATTTCCCAGGCCCAAATCTGGCAAACAATATAATCCTGAGATTGTGAGTAGAACATACAAACCAGGGCTCTCAGAAATGAGATATTATGACAAGTATAAAGGCTATTAAGTCGATCAACAGCAAATCCCTTGAAGTCTATGACTTCTAAACTAGAATTAGAAATGAACAATTATTTTAAGTTCAAGCTGTATTTGGATCTGGCAGACATTTAGCTCTGGCCCACTTCATGTTTATTCCTTTGGTAGGCCTGAAGATGGGAGAATTACTTTCGAACCAGCCTCTACTGCTTGCATAGCAATCTTCCATTTATTAAGAAATACAGATTTTTTTTTTAAATTATATTTTCCATGAAAAGTAAGATTTTAAAGTTCAGCCTTCCTGCCCTCATCTTGAAGGCTCTACATAAGTTTGCTCCTCCCTTCTCCTATGATGTAGTCTCTTCTCTTATCACCCTTCACCTATATCACTCCAAAAGCAATTTAACATAATCAAACGTCCACCTCTCCCGAGGCCACTTCTGCACTCTTACATTCCCCTTCTTCAGAAGAATACATTTCATGAGCTAGTTTACTGAAGGTTCAGTATTTTGCTTTCACTCTTCAGAGTTACTACATAATTTGTTTGGAATCCTCCATTTCATCTATTTATCTAATTTCTTTTAAATTTCATTAAGCTAGGCATTGTTTTTATTCATGCACAGCCAGGTTGCTTTGATCACAGTAAAATTTCCTCAGGGAAGCAATTGCTATTTTCACTTAATATTATATCTTACCTTTAAAAACAACAAGAAGATAGATTGGGGCTTAAGATAAATGATCAAGTTACTCATATTTTATAAAAGCTAATTTACTTAACACTAATAGTGAAGAGGTGCTGACAATTTAGGCAACAATTTATAAGAGCAAGAGTGGAATGAAATCATTATGATTTATTCTAGTGCTGTTCTGTGTCTACATTTCTGAAAGTTACAGGTAAGAAGTCTACCAGAGAAATGGAAATACAACTTGAATATGTTAGCATTTCAAGGACTAAAATATTGTTTGCAAATCTACTGTTATCTGGAGAAACTAGTGTATTACTGTGATTGAAGGAGAGAACCACAGATACATACACCCAGGGCTCAGTGAGTAACCCCCATCTGAAATAACTTCACCTTTACAGGAGTACTTGAAACACCTCTAGTTGGAGTTTCTGTAAGGAATTCCATGGTATAGATTCTAGATGTTTTAATCAAAACCTAATGTTTACCATTTTACTCCAAATGAACCACTGCTCTTCCACTCTTTGATGAAAAATCATTTCAAGTTGTTGCACCAAACTGCTGACAGTAATTACATTTACACCATTTTCTTTATCCCTTTTTCTCACTGTAGGCATCTGTGTGCCACGCAGCTTCAAGGAGCAAACAGAAAAAAGCTCTGCAACCTCTCTGACAAAGAATACTTTCAGCAAACACGCTGCACTAACATGAAGTGTCAGGATATCAAAGACTCCCTGAGGAGTTCAGCAAACATATCTAAAGAAATCCAAAGGAGTGATTATGAATCCTTTTCAGGACTCTTAGACCCTGCCTTAAGAAACTGCAGTCTGAATAAAGAGTCAGTTGCTTATCCTTAATGACCTTCCTGATAAGGTACAAAAGGGGAATGAGGAATAAAAGATGTTGAAGTTAAAAATAATTCTGTCCAAACTGTGAGAATATTTCCACATGTAATTAGTATTTAAGTATATAGGAGTTTGTTAAGACACTTAACTATTTCATATATACATTTAAGAAATATAAATGCTCCTTCGTCACCCAGGCATATGTGTAGTAGTGAAATGTAAATCAAATTAGGACTTCTACCAAAATAAATCTGTATATTTAAAAATTCATATAATTATACGGAAATCCTAAACCATCACTAATCTGAATATCTCTAAGAAATATAGATGACCTATTCAAAAACTACCTGATTCTGCCTTATGTTAAGTAGCACCTGAATTAGTTTTGCTTAACTAGTATTAATGAGCACAACATGGAGACACACCAAAAACATTTTCATATTTATACTGAGTGCTACCACCTGATACTTTTTTGTTGCTACGTGCTGAATGAAAACTACTCTGTTCCACCGGGCACTCACTACACAAGAAAGTGAACAAGCGCCTACCGATCTTGCCTAACGTCCTGACCTCTCCGTCCACATTCAGCATATCCTCCTTTCCGCAAACATTTTCTTCTCGGAAACCCCTCCTCATTGTCAAAACCTAATAGTTTGCAAAGTTTGGTTGCCCCATTTTTACCTTTCATTCCCTACGATGGTTACTTCCCAGCTGATATGAGACTTTTCCCAAGAAGCCTAACATCTTTTAAGACCTTAAAAAAGTTTGGTGGATTGTGTTCAATTTATCTGAAGAGTGCCAGTTTTCAGAAAGGCTAATTTTAGGAATGGGAGTCAATCCAAATTCACCCCCTAGAGAACTGAGAATGTATATCAACAACGAACATAACTTCAGGAAGCAAAATTTTATCGTTCACTCCACTCGGATGCAGTTGTTAGAACTTTCCCTGAAATTTTACTAGCATTCTTGAACCTTCAGCCCTTTGCATGGCTGGACAGGGCAAGCCAGTCACAGGTACCTTTCTCACCTCATGAGGACTGACATCTTTTTTCCTATGAGCTGTGAAAGCCATTTTCTTCTACTTTTCAATAACTAAAACTGTATTCAAAAAACTACAATCTATAAAGTAAGACTATCCACTTAGCAGGGACTAGAACAGTACAAAAGATTCAGAAAAAGAAAATGATTAAACTAAGGAAAAAATCCTCCTTTAAATTTGACCAATTACCAGTTGCTGATAGGAAAAAACCTCCCAGTACTTCAACTATTAAAGAATGTGCCAACTAAATACACACAAAAAAGAGCTCATCAGTATATTCAGAGAGGAAAAGAGCTGCTACCATCTCATTTAGCAAGCACAAGGGCACATCCTCAGCTTTTTATAATTACACGTCACTCAGTGAGACTGTGCACATCCCAGCTTGTTCTTCTGTGACAGCAGTAAACACGGTTTGATGAAAACTGCTAATTTAGAAATTAGGCACCAAAAATAGAATCTTAATCTGCCACTCCAGCAAGTATGACAACATAAGGGATAGATTAATGTGAACTTTCCTACAGCAGACAATCTGGTCTCAACAAGGGGTGTGCGACAGGCAGGTTATGGATGATGATCTTAATGAACCACTACTTCACCATGTAGTGCCAGTAACATCCTTCACTTTATTCTGTTTCAACTAACTTAACTAAAAGTAACAAAAATTTCCATTCAAGTTGATGCATTTAAGCTGAACATTTCTTCTCTTTTAGCACCAATCTGTTTGCTGTCTGTCCCATAAGTCAGTGATAGAGACTTCCATCGTTAGTAGTAGAAATGCAGCTTTGTTTGGCACTTCGTACAGCGCTGGCTCAGCAACAGAAAGAATAAAAATAAACACTTTCCCTTCATTACCAAATACCTAATACTGAAAAAAATCTGTAATTTTGGATTTCTGCATTGCAATAATTTTGACAGGAGTGGGCTCCAACCCACAGACAGGGCTGCACAAAGAATTGCCTTTCTGTTGTAGCAGAGCCTTACTGCAGTAATTCCAGAAAATAAATTCAGGGAATACTAAGAATGAGTGACTCTAAAGCATATGCATTCTTTTACTTCAACATGTCCTTGTTTGGTGAGGTGATGCTGTATTTTAGTGTCAGCAAATGCTTACTTCAGGAAAAAAATAAGCACACATCCTCTTTTGGTAAAACTGAGAACACCCTCCTATAGTAAGCAATCAGTAACATATAAATGTATCAATTTGATTATTAGATTAATACTAAACTAATTAATGTTGAAGGCACTGGTCAATAAAATTAATCAGTTCCATTGTTGTTATTAACATAACAGTGTATATTGTCCAGATTAAAAAAATACATGTGTATATATGTGTGTATAAGTATGTTATATATAAAAATGGGTTTTATACAGATATTAAAAATTACGTAATGGTGAAGGGTATTTCAAAGTGATGACTGTATTACCACCTTGCTTCTTAGGTTTCTGAGGAAGCACGAAGAAGCAGTCTTCTTCCTCACCTCAGGACGAATAAGTCTCCTCTTACCCATCTGCAGTTTCATATTGTTTCTCCTCTATAGCACGATAAACTTGCACAGAAATCATTCTCTGTGATATCTGAGAGAAACAGATTCCTGAGACACCCAGAAAATTGATTCACAAGAAGGTACATTCATACAACACAAGTGACAATATCTCGTTTCTGTACACACTGAGCCACAAACCATGACTACCGCAGACATCCGAAACAGGGATGGAACCCCATCCACTTCTATCCCTCCAGCATAGCCACACAGGCTTATAAATGTTAGAAGAGAGTTAATTGCAACCCAACACTACACACAGTGTTTTTCTTCCAATCTCTCTGCAAGTTTAGCCTAAATTCAATATGTTTCTACTGTAGGCTATGTTTACTGAAATAAAGCTACATTCAACTATGGGCAACCTGTCTTTGAACATATGCTGTAGGCAGCAATCTAGCAGAGAAATGGGCAACAAGCTGTGAGACTAAACTTTTATCATCGTCTCTATAAATCAATATGAAAGCTATAGACTTCCTCCTGTGGACCTCATACAGCCTTGAGAGAAAAGTTAAAATATTTAGATTGAAAGAACAAAATAATATAAAGAGAAAAAGAAGAACGCAGAATTAAAATTAGTTGAAGCATTTGTCCAGTAGTAAGTGCAGGTCCGGTTCCCAAGAATGCATATTTTTATTTAGTTTTTAAAGAGATACTTGATATCAATGACTAATTAGTAAGATTAATGATGGCTGTCCCATCCAGAAGTGTTCTTGCTTCAGTTCCGTCCATGTTACTAGCACAGACTACAACTAAGAATGAATTCCCACTAAACCAATTGTACAGCAAGTTGTAACGACACAGCTTTACTGCAGCAAGTGAGAGATACCACTTGGTAATTCTCATCTGTCAGCTAATTAAGCAATTTATAGTATGTTATATAGGCAAGTAAGATCACCTGAAGTCTCTGAAATACAAAATCTATATAGATTCCATTAAGTTTTCAACATATATGAAATTACTGTAGCGAGTGGGTTTTGCACCGATGTTTTTCTAACAGTAATGAATTACAAAAACACTGTCCTTTGTGCTTTCTTTGGCAGATCTCAAAATTCTTCAATAAATAATTAAAAGAGACCGCAATTCTACTGTGGTCATGCTTGTATCTCATTGTGGAAATACTAAGGTACAAAGATATTTAGCCACTCGCCAAAAGTCAGAATTAATCTGAAGGAGAAGCCACACCTAGTGAACTGTATCTGTACGAAACCCCTCACGCCCCGTGTTCCGCAGAGAAAGAAAAACGGAATGAACAGCTACTTCCCTTCAGCTGTCACCTGCCTTTGTGCCATAGGTTTGTCACCCCTGCAACACAGTCAACAGCAAACAACATTGCCTTTGACTTCACTCATTTTACAATCAGACAGATTAGCTTAACCCCCCAGTACAGAGGAACTGGAGTAATGGGGTCTGCCCTGTTCTACTGACCTGCTCCCGCGGACAGGAACCACTTGCAGAAATCGAATGACAGAAAGCCAGAGGCTGTTAACATCTTCACACTTGTTGCCTTAGCAAATGCAAGTGAAAGTGTACTGTGGGCTGCAGAGTGTCAAGAATGCCCTCCGTTCTTTTGTAGTTACACTACTGGGATACAAAAATACAGAAGAATCACCTCAGTCCCACAAGAATTTAGTGCACTTCTCTGCACTTGTTCTTTTCCACTCTTCCTCCCTCATTCTAGAAACTACCCACTTCTGCATCTACATTAAAGGATAGCCACCCCTTTTCCAGGTTACTATATTTACCAGGAATGCTGCACTCTGTAACTAAATGTGGTGATTGGTCTGATTCAGGGGAAAGAATGTGACACAAATAAGGCTGTGCAGTTACCTTTTAGGCACTGCTGCTGCGATGGCTCTTGCCTTGCTTCTCTCCAGCCATTTGGCTGGATTCGGTCTCTACGCGTAGGCAGCTCTCTTCTGCCTCCCTACCCTTAGCCACGTGCCTGCTTTGGAGGAGGATGAGGAATTTTCCTAGAAAATTTGGGTTGACTGAAACTGAGCAGAGTTTTCTGCCTTCCTCACAGCATCAAAGATAGGGCTGAAAAATATGGATTTATTTGTCATGTGCTTGTCCCAACTGGAGTATGCTTGGTACAGTCAAGTTCTACTACTTCAATAGCAAAACGTCCATGCCAGTCAGACACACAAACAGGAGGCAGAGACCCAAAGATTTTGACAAATCTGGGTCTCTTCCTTTATTCCCCTTCACATTCTCTAAACACATCAATGTCCATGTGCCTACACAATGGACTAACTGTGTCTAGATACATTCAACAATTTGTATAAACTTTTGGCCTACTGCTTAAGCTATACCTTCCTGTGCTGGCATCACTTTTTTGTTATCAGAGGGCTAAAAGAAATAACCTTACACTGTGCACTAGCATCAAATGTAGAAGCTGCATGTAAAGATATGGCCTCCACTTTAAAAAAAAAATGTAAAAAAAAAAATATTCATATTTAGGACAGAGGTGCCCTCTGAAATCTACAGAGCAAAGCTCACCTCTAATCCACTGTCCTTACCCTGCATGCAAAAGTCCCATTGATCTCACTGGGTGATCCACTCAAAGTGAGAGCTGCTTATTAGAGTTGAGCTTCGATGTGCAGATCTAGGAGGGAAATTCTGTCCTTCAGACAGAACTATAATCAAGATGTAAATTTAGGCAAAAAGGGAAGAGGAACATGCGAACAACTATTGTACTTGCACAAGCAAAGTGGGTAGCAAGATGGCTAAAGTCAGTGCCTTGAAATGACCTTGGCATCACTGCATAGGCAAAACTGTAGAAATGCAATGCAAGGGAAAAAGGTATTCCTTTTGTACTAAAGGCATATACCAAATTGTGAAGTTTGTTACAACAAGCAGTAGAAAGAGAAATTACTAAAATAGTTTTGCCCTTATTTTTTATCTACTAATTGTCATGTCCTTTTCTACCGTCTCTCTAGTATTCTACACATTCCAGCTTTATGTCTAATCCTCTGCCTTGGAAATAACAAACCACAAAAAATCAACAGTAATCTTTATACTTATCACATTGTCTTATAATGGCGTCAAATAAAAAAGAGCTGTAGTATCTTCCTGACACATTCCTGTTAACATGGCTCTGACAGAATATTCATTTCATAGACCTCCTATATAACTCTTTGGTCTTTGAGTTTGAGCTTTCCTATTCAAAGCTATTTATTGTAACCACTTCAGACTAATAGTAATATGCAGAAGAGCTAAGTATGAAGTATCCTAATATTCATCTTCCTGCCTTTTAGGAGCATTGTGCAAGATTTTTTATCTCCTGATTTGACATGGGAAATGACTGGTATATGCCAAAACTATTCCTGTTACATAAAAAGGCAAATTTTCCTTATTGCGTTTCAAGACAAGACATTTTTCAAATTAAAATATTATATCTTCTCTTACACAAATCTATGCAAGATGCTATTGAGGGTGTCCCTTTTTTCCTAACCATGAATTCTTCTAACATCAGGTAAAAGAGATTTATTGTCATATTCCCATTTTATCTTCCAAATTTGCCTAGTGGGAAAGCATAAAGGAGACAGGTGACGCCCTGTTTGGGGGTTTGGATTGGTGTTTAATGCTTCCCTGAGACAAAGCCTATGAAGAAGCAACATTCTGGTTTTGTTAGACCTAAACATTTGACCCCATATTTAGAACTACAGAAGGTCCACTTACCTATCAAAAATTCTAGAAAAAAAGCAAGCATTTCCAAAACATACTCTATATCTTTGGGTTTTAATTTAAAAATCTCTGAAATAAAATACTTAGATGTCTTGCTAATTCTAATGTTTCAGTGCACAGTATGTTGCTGAGGCCAATAATGCAGAGATTCCAGGTGATGGGCATTTGTGAGAACAAGGATATCTAGAACCAGAATATTTAATACTAAAGAAAGCATCAGCAGGCACAGAACTTCAAACTTACATCTTCACATAGTCAGACTCTAAATGCTGGAAATTCAGTGGCAGGATGCCCCTGTGTTCGATTCGATGACCCCTGTGTTATCCCACACCATGACGTTTCTGTTTCCGTTACATGGTGACCGTGACCACTGTAAAAATTTAACAGGTTTTGAGATCAAGTGTCAGTGCCTGGGAGTGTTCCACAATGCTCTTCAATTTGTTACTACAGATCCAGTCTCTGCATTACCTCAGAGAAGGACTTTTGAGAAAACTTCATGGGAAATCAAAGAACATTAAGAATAAGTGCATGGGTGAGGTCACAAAGCTCTGGAGGAGGTTCTGCTGTTCTTCCTTTCACCACCGAAAACTGATATCCTTAGCAAGTACAGCTCTATCCTACCTTTGCCAGCTAACATTTTAAAAAAAATAATGATAGACCTTAGTTCCTACTGATGTTTGCCAGCTGTCATGCAGCTGGAAAAATCCTGCCTTCTCAAAATAAATTCAGTAAAACACTGGTTTTGGTGGCCTTAATAAAATGCCTGTGCCGGCTCCGCTTCTGTTTAGGCCACTGCCACTGGGAGATGGAGATACAGAACTCTCTGAGAGCCTTGTGGTTACAGAATGGCTCCAGATCTATTACTCCAGTGGAGGAATGAATCTGAGGAGAGGACCAAATTGTAGCCATGGACTGAACAGATGACACTGTTTCGGGAGGTGGGGTGAGGGTGGGCTGTGTTACTGCAGAAAGTGCGAGAATAGTGAAAATACACAGTGAAGTCCGAAGTTGTTTATTTACCTTGAATCATCCAGGCTGAAGCAGTCCAAATCCTACAATAGATTTGAGAATCTCGGTTTTTCAAAGCAAATCTCAGTAAATCTCTGATATACCGCGTACATACAAACAGCAAATCTCTGTTATAGCTACATAGTAAAATGTAAATAGTAAATGACATAGTAAAATGTCATCATGAATCATTTTTGTGAAGAGAAGTATTTTTAGCTTGTAGTTTTGGAAATTATAAACTTCAGCCCTTTGTGTTCTAAGGAACAGAAACAAAACCAGATTTAACTGCAGAAAAAGCAAAGATAACATCTGCTGTTAGATCCCCAATTTTTTGAGAGAAAGATTAGTCTTTGTCTCCATTAGAGACAAAGAACCATTGATTACACAGGTATTGTAACTGCTACAAGCACACAAGCATTACATAGCACAATTACAGCAGCAGGAGAAAAAATCCCCACTGTTATTTAATTTAATAAATAATGCATTATTTATTAACATTATTTATTATTTTCTTTCTTTCAAATTATTTTCTTCCTAGACTTACAGTTTTTCATTTCTCTAACACTTTTGAAATGGACGACTTACGAAACAAGGAGTCTCAGATGGAGGAAGAGAAAGTAAAAGAACAGAAACCAGTTTGAGACAGAACAAGAGATACAAAATCTGAAAACAGTAACGTTATTCATCTGAACCAGGTTCTCATATCCACCACTCAGGTTTATGAATCTGGATGCTAGATTGAACTCCTGGACTCCACATTCATCTGCTTTGGCCCTTACCAGGAAATGTTAATACTTTGCTTGTGATTATATTAAAAGTGGTTTGACTGATTTCCAGCTTGGACAAGAAACAGTCTTGAAGTTACATAGTGCATTTAAGAAATCATGTTACTTTGCTGAAATTATGTTACTCTGGCGGATATTGATGAAAGCATGGGCCCTACTGAGGTAGTTTCATCAACACCATAAACCACCTTTTTTTCTTTACCCTTTATCTCCATCACATGCAGCTATGTACACCTGCACCATTCACTGCTAAGTTATTCTCTCTCAACCCTCTCCCCCCACCTGAAATGCATACCATCACATATGCATTCTTTCACAAGAATTTCTGCTATAAAAGACAGGATTTTGGTTGCCACTGTAATTCTGAATAATTATAGTAATTATTGTATATTATGATATAGTAGGCTACTAGATACCACGCTGTTCTTGGTCTGACTTTTTATTCTGGCTTCTATACCCGCTGTCTAGAATTGCAATCCATGCGGCAGATGAAGAGTCTGGCTTATTCATGCCATAACAACTTCACCAGAGACCTGCATCACCTGGGCCTGTGAGGAAGCTGGTGTGGTGGAAGTATGTATTAAAACCTGCTTCCAGCAACTCTTCCTACTCCGCACTGCCACGGCACTCTCTTTTCTCATGGACTCCATCCCCGGCAGCCTGTATGTTAGCATTGTCCTGCTGGGGAGATGTCAACCACGCTTTCCAGTACCTCTGGGGTGATCTGTCCTCTCCTGAGACAATCCAGAAACGGAGTTCAATTCTCTTGCGCTTTTAACAGCATTTGCAACTTTACTTTGGCAGCCGTTAAATACAGTGAGCAGTAGTTAGTACATTTCTAAAATATATTCCTGGTATACACAAAAGCACCGGGACAAAGGCAGCCTCTCCTCCTGAACAAGGTACTGCAAGTGACAAATCTCTTTAAAAATTAACCTATTCTCTCCACACAAACCACACGGAAAACCCAGATCAACAAGAAATACTTCAAAATCAAACACAGAGCCAACATGAATAATCCACTGTACACTGCAAAAATGAATCCAGGATAGCAAATAACAAGTCTTTTCAATTACCACAAAGAGGAAAAGCTTTTTTTTTTTTTGATGATAGAAAATACATATGTTAACCACACTCCTTAGGGATGGTAAGCAAACACTAGGAATGCAGAAAGGCTCCTCCTACACAGTACCATGATTAAAGAAGTATAGGTATAAAACCTCTTGAGGAGCAGATACATGACAAGGAGGCTAGCAGAAAAGAGAATAGCATGATAAATAATATCCACAGAATATGTGACAGTTTAAAGACAGCGGGCACTGTTGTTTTTCACAGCCAACTTCTTGCAGCGCAGAGTTCAGCACAGAAGGTACAACGCTGCTGAAGAGGAGACATGTGCCTGCACAGTGGGTACACCCTGGGTTAATGCTTCTTTAAGGCTGTTGGTGAAGAATAAGGATCAAAGTAATGGACACAACTATCATCCACCCTACTAGGTATCACACCAGCTCGTAGTTCTCCTTTTCCTCTTCTGCCCTGTATTTCAGGGGAATAAAGCAACACACTTACACATGCAAGCAATGTCACTCACTCTGAGAAGACTGCTAAAATGCACAGAAGAGCTTTCCAACACATTCTTCTCCACAAACCACCAAATCATGGGCTGTGGAGAATAGTTTTGACTGTATTCTGTATTGCTCTTGTCTTCCTGCACAAACAGCTTCCCATGAAAACACACTGTAGTTATTATAGCTTATCTCAGAAAAAAACCAACCTATCTACAGGCGATCCTATGAAGGTTATTTTATTATGTTCATATTTATGCATTTTAAAACTACGTGCAGCACATAGGTCAGGCTCAGTAATGTCTTGGCTGCAGAGTAACAACAGCAGGACCCTCGCTGAGACTCTAATTGCTAGCAGAACTCCTCAGCTCTCTTTCATATGTGGAATATGTGTGTATTTTCTTGGTTAAATGCTGTCTTGCCTTTTGATCCTGTTCCTGCTGATGTTGCTGGGTGATAATAATCTGCCCGTCTGGCCTACTGATATATATAAAAAAATTAATACTACAGTTAAGGCCAGTTGGGAACTCTTATTTATGCTGATCTAAATTAATAGAACAATGGAAATTTCAGTGTGATTAAAAGGCAAGAAATTTAAAGCCAGTTTTAAAAATTACCTGCAATTAATTTTCAAGCCCCAAAATCTATTAAAACAAACAGACTGATAAGATTTAAAATAACATCAGACATACAGCTCACCTCCAAAAAGAGCTTTTCCAATTATACCCATTATGGTACTACTACAAACTTTTTATGTTGTAGCATGACTGTCTCTCCCCTTGTATAAGGCAAATGCTTGTATTTTGCTGAATTTGTCTTAGACCACTAATAAAAGCAACAAAGAAAAACTACTGCACAGGCCATTATTTTTCTGCAATTAATTCTCTCTATTTCCTCCTACTCAGACCTTTACTAAACGCTGAATAGCTAACTGGAAGTTAAATAAAACACTGGATTTGAGCCACTGTAGAAAATATAACAAGAGACAGTCTCTGAGACACGCAAGTTAGACATAAGGATAAGAAAAGATGAGTCAGGAAAAAGTAGCAGAAAGGTCACTTTCACATTTGATTATATATTTTATTATATTCTGTATGCGGCTACAAAGTTTTACCATCAAGATTCAATTCTGCCACTCCCAGCCCTGCCCTTGCACCAGCCCCCCGAGATAAACAGAGGCTTGGGAAGGACTGACATGATATTAGAGGATATATTAGATCATCACATGACTTTTTATCTGCAAATCAATTACAATAAACTCAATGAATGTAATTACAGGAAATCCTACAAATATCTAACTCTTCACAGCACCGTATTATTTTGCAAGCAAAAAAGTCCTGATAAAATCGGGTTTGTACAAGTATAATCTGTACTGGCAAAATTGTACAAATTGTACAAGCATAAAATCCTTGGGAAAAAGTAACGCTAACCTGGAGAATTTCATGGTGGCAAAAGGAAGGAGGTCCTCACATAAGAAGAATTTTATGAACCCCAAGTAAGCAAGTAGCGGATAAAAATCCTGGAAACTACTGAAAACTAGAAAGACTATGATTTTATTCCAAGACATTTTGATTTAAGCACAAATCAATGAAAACAGAGAAATTATTTAAAATGCACATAATTACATTACTTTATTAAGTGAAATATTCCATTGGTTTAAAGTTTGATGGTATTATCTACCAAGATTGATATTATTACAAAAGATTATCCTTTGCAGTGAGACTGCAGACAGAAAAGTGATGCTGAAGAATTATAATATCACATTTAATCAAAGTTCTTAGAAATAATAGTTCCATTATATTAGCATTTGAACAGCTTTTCAATGAACCAATGGGCAATGTGTCTTCATCTTTTATTTCTAATCAGCTAATAAATCTACAAGTTGCCAAAACCATGCCGAAATGTTGGCATGCATTCTCATTTATCATAATTTGACTCCAGTAATGTGCAGTCCACTTTATGACTTCTGCACACAATGTCTAGAGGAAAAAAAAGCACATTTTTACAATTACCTTTCTGTAATTGGTCCATCAAGCTGCCACCCTAGTATTTTGTTTATTGACTGAACATCGTAGTTTAGAGCCTCTTATGGAATAAATCACAGTGGGTGAATAAGAAATGAAGGCACAGTGGCATGTTGGGATTTCCTAGAGGTGGAAATGCAGGAGGGGGGGAGGGGGGAAGGTATAGCTCCTAAAGTCTAGAACAAAAACATAGGAAGAGAGTGCGAGCAGTTTAAATCTTTAAAAGAAAAAAAAAAAAAGGTGTTACTGGGCAAAATAAAGAAAAGGTCAGGTTTAAGACTAATTGTTTGCGAGTACTTTAAAGACAAATAAAGAAGTGAAGTTAAAATCATGCGAGAAATGGAGAATGGGGAAAAATAAATTGATGCAGCAGAAAAAAAAAAAAAAAAGTTATATCAGGTGAAACCAAAGATTCCTCCAGCCCGATTCCTCCAATTGTTTTTGACAGCAAGCACTACTTAGAGGAATATAACAGAAAGACAAGCATATAATGATACCTCCTCAGAACGCTCTCCCCTCCCCTTACAATCTATAGCTCTGGTACTCTACAAACCCAAGAGATCCCTCTGTATTTCAAAACCCTTCATCACAAGTGGTGTTCCCCAAGGCTCGGTACTGGGGCTGGTTCTGTTCAACATCTTTACCAACGATCTGGACGAGGGGATGGAATGCACCCTCAGTAAGTTTGCAGATGACACCAAGCTAGGTGGGAGCGTTGACCTGCTTGAGGGCAGGGTGGCTCTACAGAGGGATCTGGAGAGGCCAGAGGTCCAAATACTCCAAATTCCCACAACAATCTGTTGACCGTTTATTCTGGCAAGAGTTAAGCAACAGCATAATTACACGGTTTTGAAGATGGG